>CM060122.1:2239455-2256955 GCA_030522415.1 Channallabes apus
TGTGTGTGTGTGTGTGTGTGTGTGTGTTCTGCAGAGGAGCAGGTAGATCCCCACAGGAAGCAGGAGTGTGTTCTGGCAGTGTGTGGGACAGTGTGTGTGACAGTGTGTGTGTTGGTGTCGGTGCTGGTTGGAGTTGGGTTTGTGTTCCTGTTAGTGATGAACCTGCATCTGAGGAGAAAACTTCAGCAGCTCCGTGGAGGATCAGCTCACATCAGGCGTGGACAGAAGGAGATGAACGGACTGACCAACCACGATCACACCAACCACGATCTCACCAACCATGAGGAGACCCCAGCACACACTCCTCTCACTGCACTGTAAAAACAACAACAAAAAAGTTTTAAGTTTACTCAATTTTTATAGAAATTTGCTGGCCAAACTAAATATTTTACATAGCTGTTTAGTTGACACAACATGTAATTCAAATATTGAAGTGTCATGATTTTTCTGTCGTGGGTGTTTGCTTGGCATAACTGCGGAGGCAAGAAGTCGGTTCCAAACTTGTCTTTTATTTAAAGTAAAGCACAAAATAAAAAGCTCTTCTCTTAGAGCACCTAATACCCTTTAATGTAAATTCTCTTAAGAAAACCAACCAGCACAAAACCAGAACTTTTACACAACAAAAGCTAAAGACATCTGACTGAACTTCAGTCAGGCTATTATTTATAAGAAACTTAATTTAACTGCCCCGGTTCAGGTGTGTGCTTCCTTCACCTGACCGAGGTGCATTCTGGGACATGAAGTTCACAAACAAAAACATCACAAAAAAGAAACACAACTAAATCAAAAAACAAGTCTAGGCGTTTGTCGCCCTCTAGTGGTTAACCCTTACATGAAGTCAGCTCTAGTGCTGTTGATTGTGGGGTTAATTAATTATATTTCTCTAGGGTTGATTTAGCCCAACTTTACATCCAATCAAAACATGTAAATTATCTCACACTGGTGTAGTTTGTTAAAGTGATTGATTTCTATAAAAAAAAAAAAAAAGTTGGCCGAAAAACACAAAGATTACTTTAAGAAAAAAAAAACTTTGTTCTTTATTCCGGCTCAACTTGTGTTTTGTGGTTTATTCAGTCTGTTTCTCTAAAGTTTACAAGAACACTTTGTTACCCCATAGGTGGACCAACAGTACAGTATTGTTGTATACAGTATATAGTATTTAACATTGATCTAGTTTATACAGTCTGACCAGCAGCACTGAACACTGGAAACCAGTACTGATATCATCTCTTACATCTTACTTATAACCACCTCATGAGGAGTGTGTGTGTGTACACTGTAAAAAATGTTCGTAATTCTAACAGTAAAATACCGTATAAATGCTACAGAATAAAACCATATTTCACAAAACTTGGGATAACTGTAGAATTTACAGTGAAAAACTGTAATTAGTTTTACAGAGTAAGACCTTAAATTTAACAGTTAAAAACATATGAAAATATGGTTTATTGCAGTAAAATTTATGATATACTGTATTTATAAAAAGGAAACTCTCAGAGAAGGTATTTGTTACTAATATCATGAAGCAACAGTTTATATTTTACTAAACCTTTGTTGATAGAGTTTAAAAATCTTAAAAATATCTGCTCTGTAAAAAATAAACTTTAAAATTTTATGGTAAAAAACTGGCAGCTGTGATTGACAGAAATTTACCATAAAAAATACGGTAGCAACGTTATTGTTTGTACGGGACTGAACTCATTATACTGGATATTTTATGGATTTTAATATTTTTTTCTACGGTTTATAAATAAACAGTAAATTTTATGGTAAAAACTGTCAGCTGTGGTCGCCAGAAATTTGCCGTAAAAATACGGTAGCAACACTATTGTTTGTACGGGACTGAACTCATTATACTGTATATTTTACGGATATTAATAGTTTTTTCTACACTGTAAAAAAAATTCTTGCTACTCCAACTAAAAATTTTCTAGTGACCTGTTGCATCTAAAATTTTTAGTTGGCTCAATTTAAGTTGTGTAAACTATTTTGTTTTTGCTCTGCTGATTACCTCTAAATGTACACACAAATTGAAATAAAACATTCTGTCAACTAAATGTTCTATGCTGAATAAACATGCCTAGTTAGGCCAACAAGCAGTCTCAAATTGAAATATAATGTTGTGTCAATTAAATGTTCCAAGTTGACTGAAAGGTACATTTTGAATTGGAAATTATGCTTGCATAATTATAAAATTAACATCTTAAAGTTTACTTGAGTAGGTTATTCACTGTGGCCACATTTCAAATAACATGACACATTCTTCTAAATTTGAATATTTTTTTAATGTAAACTTTAAACACCTGTTAAAGACTATCAACATTGATTAAGTGCAATCCAGCTACTCTTTCAACAAATAAACAAATGCTGCATTGTTATAACAAAATATGCAAATAACATTCCAAAATGCAAGAATGAAACTGTGGCCTTAACATTCATGTTACAAAGCTTACTAATATCACACTCAGTCAAAACAGTATACTGGATAAATAGACTTCTGCCTTGTAGAACAAAACATACTGATATTTCTCAGTAAAAACGTGCAGTGGCTTATTTGAAAATAATAAAATATTTGCTTTAACTCAGAAATGGTTTAAGATATAAAAAAAAAATGTTGTGAAATAATTTTGCCAAGCTCCAAGATTGTTTGCAGATGCAGTAAGCACTGTTTCCCAGATATTCTCCCTAATACCTGAAATACAAAAAGAAAAATATATGAATAACTAATTAAGTAACCGTTTGTAGTTCAAAACCATTAAAAATCCTAGACAAAAAAATGTCCGTTTATCCATTATAACCGTTTTCAGACACTATAAGGTTAATGAATGATGAAGGAGTGAGAACATTAAGCTCCCTCAGTGCCGCACTAACGCGCCGTCTTTTTCAAATAGCCTTTGAAATTATCAGTCATTAAAATGATTAAAATGTATGTAACGTAAATAAACTTTAGCGGTTTCATAGATTAACATTAATGTCAATGTACATACCATCTGAAAAAAAAAATGCGTTAGGAGCTGAAACGAGTGCATTGCCAGATAACTACTGTAACACTCCAAATTATATACATAAACACTCGAAAATATAATGTTCTAAAGCTTGCTGCTGGATAATATATATGTTATAAAGCTAAAATTGCTGATTACTTTGCAGGACAGTTAGTTTCCATGAAGTACTCACCATTTCAGGAGGAAATAGCGGGAAGTTCGAAAATTCTGGAAGAACGCTTTTGCGCATGCGCAGAGGTCCCTCTTGTTCGTCCAACATAAAATTGTTTGTGTGCAGTTAAATGTTTCATGAACATAGTTATACTCGTTGCCTTGATGAAACTTTCGTAGTTGAGTAATGAAATTTATACAATCATTGAGAAAACATATTTTTCTTTTTTGACACCAGCATTATATTAGCCCAACATATATTTCTTTGTTCCAACAACTATTTTCAGGATTTATTTTTTACAGTGTACAGTTTATAGCCGTCTAATTTACATTAACCAAGGACTTCATATTTGTGAATGGCACGCGCCACTTTACCCGCCGCCACCGCCGTACTTAGATTGTCTGCCCAAAAAACTGTCCACCCTGACATTTGTATATTTGATTTTGAGAATTTAAATATTGTTTTCTGTCTTTATTAATAAATACATGGGGCCGTGCTGATGTCCGAGTCTTGAATAACTTTTGATGAGTTTTGATGATTTGATTTAGGTTTGTATTCATCAATTAGTATAAAAGTACTCTTAATAGTTTATTAACAGTAAAATCCGAATGCTTAGTAATGTAACTTCTATCTCTTTTAGCTCCAGCTAGTGTGATAAAATGATGCTTTCACAGAATTGCTGAATGAATTCACTGTGTTTATTCATAATAAAATAAATAGTCCAACAACAACGACAGTAATTGTGTAGCCAGCATGGTAGTGTAGCGGTTAGCACTGTCGCCTTCCACCACCAGGGTCTGGGTTCGATTCCCGTCTCTGTGTGCATGGAGTTTGTATGTTCTCCCCGTGCTTGGTGGGTTTCCTCCAGGTACTCGTCACCCCCCCCCCCCCCCCCCCCCCCCCAATATATAGGATAAAGTTGTATAGATGATGGGTGAGAGTGTGTGAGTACTGAGCTGTAAAAAATGTGGAAATAAACCGTTATTATTACAACATAAATCTTTAAATTAGACAGTTCTGAGCTGTAAAAAACATGGTTATGATCCGTATTTATTACAATGTAACCCTGGAATTTGGCGGGAATAAACTGTTTTTATAACAACATAAACATGTTAATTAGACAGTTATAAACCGTAAAAAAAAATCTGTAAAAAAAATTTCGGTAAACTTCTGACAACCACAGCTGCCATTTTTTACTGTAAACTTTACGGTTTATTATTTATATACAGTGTATTTTTACTGTCTGTGTCTCTACATTATTCACTTTAACCTCGTTCCATACTGTATATTTCCCCCATTACCCATCATGCATTACTCTTAATCACATGATTTCATCATGTGACTGTTCTAGATTTTTCCTCTCAGCTTCACTAACTTGTAGATTTTGCTGATGTGGAGAATTTTAAAGCCAGTTCTTTTTATTTTATAATAAGTATTTTATAATAACTCTTAAACCTCATCATTATTTTCTTTTGTGAAGGTTATGTACAATATCTGTGCTCTTAATGTGACTATGTATATGAACATCACACTGTTTTTAATTCAGGTTCCTATTGTTACTTAAAGCTCAAGGGTTGCCAGATTTCAGCAGAACACTCAGTAATGTGTGTGTGTGTGTGTGATCCTGTATAAAGGCTTTTCCAGCTGAGGGAAAGTAATAAAAATGAAGCCATAATAAAGCTGAGTGTTTAGTGACTGTGTTGAGTTTAATGTCATTATATTTTATTATCATGTTATTATAAGACTTTTATCACTAGTCATTATCACACAGACACAGGTTTAGATTCATCCCTGTTTAACAAGCCGGAGGTGACGGTGCTGCAGAAAACCTCCTCTAACTCAACAATCTCACACACACACACACACACACACCGTCACTTCCTGCTGCAGCATGTACTGTACTGTAGCATGACCTCACTGTTATGAGCTTCATCATCAATGGAGAAAAAGATAAATTAAACTTCAACATAATTGTATTATAGTACACTTTCCAAAAATATATTATAGGAAAATATACTTTAAGTGAAAAGTCAGTGTAATTTCTAAATCATACTTATTTAAACTTAGTTTTTCTATTTATTTTTGGCATGTTTTTAAAATCATCATAGTAAAAAAGTCATTGTAACAATGTACAGAAAGTATACATTAGAATACACATTTTAATATTCGGTAGTCTCAGTATATTTTCAGTTACATTGAAATCTACTTATTCATTCTTATATTTAGTTCACTACTCTCACACTTAACTCACATTTGCACATTAAGGCTCATTTATATTATATTAGAACATAAACTCACATTTTTATTATTATCAAATATGATATTACTATTATAATGAAGCCTAGCCACGAGACAGCCGTCAAGACTAATACAAATTCTTGTATAATGTTAATTTAGTAGAATTTATTTTTCAGGGGTTTGTCATGAATATGCAAATAAATATTTATATATAATAAAAATATTTTTTATAATGAAAAATTGGATGAAACTATTTTTATTATAAAATAAACAATATAAAAGTATTGTTTATTTATGTTACTATGACAACAAATGCGAGAAGTGCATCGAAGAATGAAACAATCCAAGATCAGGACAAATCCACAACAATCAAATCCAGCTAACTGAGTTAGCGACGTACGAAGAACACCCCCCTGATCTGGTGCTTTTACTTATTGTTAAAAACTGTGATAACATCAGCTAAATAATAATAATAATAATAGGCGGCGCGGTGGTGTAGTGGTTAGCACTGTCGCCTGCACCTCCAGGGTCTGGGTTCGATTCCCCGGCCAGGCTCGATTCCCGTCTCTGTGTGCATGGAGTTTGCATGTTCTCCCCGTGCTTGGTGGGTTTCCTCCGGGTACTCCGGTTTCCTCCCACAGTCCAAAGATATGCAGGTTAGGCTAATTGGCATTCCTAAATTGCCCATAGTGTGTGATTGGGTGTGTGAGTGTGTGAGTGTGTGTGCCCTGCGATGGATTGGCACCCTGACCAGGGTGTACCCCGCCTAGTGCCCGAAGTCTCCTGGGATAGGCTCCAGGTCCCCCCCGACCCTGAACACAGGATTAAGCGGTATAGAAAATGAATGAATGAATAATAATAATAATAATAATAATAATAAAAGACAGGAGGTGGAACTAAAACATTAAAGTCTGTTCATCATGTTGTAAACTTACATAAACAGAATACAGTTTTAATATTCACTGTATTTACTTTATTATGGATTCTTCTCTATAAATTACATGTAAGAGGAAATGTTAGTTTTTCTGCACATTGTTAAACACGTTTCCTGTTGTCCATGTGAACTAAACTGCCTGACTAAATGTCAGACACACTAAGATGTCTTTATTCCACCTCTTGTCACGATACGCCAGGTCACGCCCCCGCCTCAAGCCAAGCCATGATTACCTGCGACTCCGTTCCACACTCCAGGCCACTGCTTTCATTTTGCCGCCTCATTCACCGGCTCAACACACCTGTTCTTCATTTCATTTCATTACCTGGTTCTATATAACTCTTTCTAAAACCACCACCCCTCGCCAGATTATTGTGTGCCTTCATGCCCAATTTTCCAGCGTTCTTCTCTGCCTTGACATTTGGATCTCGACCCATGCTCTGTTTCACGGACCTCGCTCACGTCTCACGTTTTGGACTACTGCCTTTTCGGATTTCCGGTTATCGACTCTCGCTCACGTTTCATGACCACGATTCAGGATCACGGACTGTATTTGAATTCTCGGCTTTGAACCACGCACGCTCATGCTCTCGATTACTCCGCACGGATCAGGCTTGCATTCAGTGCATGCCGGCTCTTCCCTCCCGCACGCTCTGCTCTAAGCTCGCGCCACGCCTCCTTTCATTCATAAAACTATCAGCGCATAGTTCACCACAGGATAACCGGCGCTGTTTTCCACACGCGCTCTGCGCTTGGATCCACCGCGCCTGCACGGACCGTGACAGTATAATCTGGCCATTTATGGATCCAGCAGATATCGCACGCCTGGAAACGGCGCTACGTAACCAAGGCACGCTTTTAGGCTCTCATCAGCAGGATATTCAACACATCATGACTACGCTTAGCACTGTCACGCAAACGCTGACCTCTCTCACTGATCAGATTAAACAGCTGCATCTTATTCCATCTCCCGCTTCTGAAGTACCACTAGCGCCCACCACACGCCAAGAGCCACGCCTCCCTGCGCCGCCCACGTATGACGGTGATCCACTCACCTGCCGTTCATTCCTGTCTCAATGCTCTCTTGTACTGGAATTGCAAGCTGCGTCTTTCCCACAGAACGGTCTAAGGTAGCGTACATTATAACCCTCCTTACTGGAAGAGCAAGGGAGTGGGGGACATCGCTATGGGACGCCCAGGTCCCCTGCTGCGCCACCTACTGGGCATTCACCTCTGAAATGAGGAGGGTGTTTGACCGCTCATTTTCAGGACGCCAGGCGGCAGGCCAATTACTCAAGTTAAGCCAAGGATCCCGCTCTGTACATGATTACACCATCGATTTCAGGACCCTATCCCCCTGTTGTGGCTGGGATGATCAGGCGCTCTTCGACGCTTTTCTCCATGGACTGGCTGATTCGATTATGGATGAATTGGCAGCTCGAGAACTTCCCTCCACGATCCAAGAGCTCATGGACCTTGCAACACGTATCGACGTTCGCAAACATGCCCACTATCAGGTGGACCATCAGTGGTCCAGATCCCCAGCTCGTAACCAACCACCAGCCTCAATCGTCACCATGCCAACACTTGAAACCCCACATGAGCCCATGCAGATTGGTCGTACTCGTATCTCGTTAAAGGAACGTCAGCGACGTCGCAACGAGGGCTCTTGCTTCTACTGTGGCCAAGCAGGCCATCTAGAACGAACCTGCCCATTAAAAGTTTCAGGACCCCCAGTAATTCTGGGAGTACAGGGGACCCCAGCACTCAGCTCATTCCCAGACCGACGACCATTGTTCTCTGTAACTCTGACCTACGATAACCAGCCCTATGTCCTGAACGCCCTCGTAGACTCCGGGGCAGATCAAAACCTGATAGCTGCCTCCACGATCGCTAAGCTCAAGATTCCTTCTGTTCCACTTAGTCGACCCTTCCATGTCCAGGCACTAGATGGCAGCAAACTTCCCCCGATTACACACCGCTCAGCCCCACTCACACTTCAATTCTCAGGGAACCATGCCGAAAATATCTCCCTCTTAATTATCAAGAGCCCCCATGCACCAGTCGTCCTTGGCCTCCCATGGTTAAAGCAACATAACCCTCACATTGACTGGACAAGGAAAAATGTCCTTGAATGGAGCCCTGCCTGTTTGTCTTCCTGTCTTCATTCTGCATCTCCAAGAAATGAACTAACCACGTCTCAAGAAGAGATCCCCAGTTTGTCCAAGGTCCCGGCTGAATATCATGATCTGAAACAGGTCTTTAGTAAATCACGTGCCATCTCGCTCCCTCCCCACCGCCCCTACGATTGCACCTCGCCCCCAAAGGGACGCCTCTATGCCCTATCACGCCCTGAAAGAGAGGCAATGGAACTCTACATTTCTGAATCCCTAGCCGCGGGCATCATTCGCCCCTCCTCTTCCCCAGCCGGTGCTGGATTTTTTTTTGTAGAGAAAAAAGACAAGTCCCTTCGGCCCTGCATAGATTACAGAGGACTCAATGAAATCACGGTCAAGAATCGATACCCGCTCCCCTTGATGTCCACAGCCTTTGAGCTACTGCAAGATGCCCGCCTTTTTACGAAACTGGACGTGAGGAATGCTTACCATTTAGTCCGGATCAGGGAAGGTGACGAGTGGAAGACAGCCTTCAACACTCCCACTGGCCACTATGAGTATCTGGTAGTTCCTTTCGGCCTAACCAACGCCCCAGCAGTTTTTCAAACTCTGATCAACGATGTCCTTCGAGACTTCCTAAACATCTTTGTTTTTGCCTACCTTGATGACATCCTGATTTTCTCCCGTTCACTAAAGGAACACAGAGCACATGTACGTCAAGTCCTGCAACGCCTGCTGGAGAACAAACTGTATGTCAAAGCCGAAAAATGTGAATTTCACCAAGAATCCACATCATTCTTAGGCTACCTCATCTCCCTATCAGGCATTCAGATGGATCCCCAGATAGCAGAACAACATTGAATCATCATTGAATCAACATTAAAGCATCAACCAACTTGTTATTGAATCAATGTTGAAATTTCAATGTTAAATGTTGATTTTTCATCAGGTTTGCACCTTGAAATAATGTTATTTCAATGATGAAAAATAGATCAAGATGGGCATAAAATCAATGTTTGTTCAACGTAAATTCAATCACTTATTTTACATTGAATCAACATTGAAACAATTATAGTTTAGTCTTGCTTTATGAACAGCAAGATTCTATGACAGTAAATCATGTCCGTTTTGATTTATTTCTTTAAATCAGAGACCATGTAGGGCTGAAAAGCTTTTTTTTTTTTTTTTTTTAAACAAAAAGTCAGTAACTCCACATCCTTCAGTTTACATGTAAACATATTTATTTATTTATGCTCCATACCCATTTAAACAGGAAGTAACATCACAATTACAATAAAACAACTATATAATAAAACACACTACAACTTACATACAAATTATTATAAACTGGATGACAAAATGACTTTTTAGAAGAGAACTATTAGAAGAGATTGTTAATTCTGAATTCATAAAACAGAATCTAACTGCCAAGAGAAGAGACTGGAAAACCATAATATAACAATGGCAGCCTGCCTCAGCAAAATTCAGTCAAATGCAAATAGAAACAACCAAGTCAGAAACACAACAGATGACTGAAACATTATTCGTAAGTTGAAATGTATTTACTCAGCAAAACAGATAATAAGACATGAGTCTGAACTTATGGTTTTCCACCACGAGCAATTCCCCCCAGTCGTTCTGGGGCATAACGAAGCCATTTCTGAACTGCTGAAGCAAAGAAACTCGGTGTCCTCCTTTTCTTCAGCTTTCAGCTGTTGTTGTAGTAGTGCATCTAAAGAATGAAAAACAAACAAAAGGTTAGAACTATACAATGCTCTAAAAACTTGGAGTGGTAGTTGTTTATGAATGACAGAAGGTGGGTCCTAAATTTTTGGAAATGTGACTTTTACAAATGTACAGATATGCAACATATGTTTTGAAATGTCCTACAATCTTCCATAGATACAATGCACACATTAGATTTTTTTTAATATACAGGTCCTTCTCAAAAAATTTGCATATTGTGATAAAGTTCATTATTTTCTGTAATGTACTGATAAACATTAGACTTTCATATATTTTAGATTCATTACACACAACTGAAGTAGTTCAAGCCTTTTATTGTTTTAATATTGATGATTGTGGCATACAGCTCATGAAAACCCAAAATCCCTATCTCAAAAAATTAGCATATTTCATCCGACCAATAAAAGAAAAGTGTTTTTAATACAAAAATAGTCAACCTTCATATAATTATGTTCAGTTCTGCACTCAATACTTGGCCGGGAATCCTTTTGCAGATTCTTGTGTCTTGTGTCTCTCAACTTTCTCTTCACAATATCCCACAGATTCTCTATGGGGTTCAGGTCAGGAGAGTTGGCAGGCCAATTGAGCACAGTAATACCATGGTCAGTAAACCATTTACCAGTGGTTTTGGCACTGTGAGCAGGTGCCAGGTCGTGCTGAAAAATGAAATCTTCATCTCCATAAAGCTTTTCAGCGGATGGAAGCATGAACTGCTCCAAAATCTCCTGATAGCTAGCTGCATTGACCCTGCCCTTGATAAAACACAGTGGACCAACACCAGCAGCTGACATGACATGGTTTTGAGACATGAACCAGGCTGGGAGTTTTTAAAAGCCTCAGGAATCTTTTGCAGGTGTTTAGAGTTAATTAGTTGATTCAGATGATTAGGTTAATAGCTCATTTAGAGAACCTTTTCATGATATGCTAATTTTTTTGAGATAGGGATTTTGGGTTTTCATGAGCTGTATGCCACAATCATCAACATTAAAACAATAAAAGGCTTGAACTACTTCAGTTTGTGTGTAATGAATCTAAAATATATGAAAGTCTAATGTTTATCAGTACATTACAGAAAATAATGAACTTTATCACAATATGCTAATTTTTTGAGAAGGACCTGTATGTGTTATTTCACAATCTGCAAATGTTGTCCTACAATGTACATATTCAATGCTATGAAAACAAATATACTTAATGTAACAATGTAGTCTTTTATGTGCAAAAAAAAAAAAAAAAAACCTGTAGGACCAAAAAAATAAATAAATAAAAAAAAAAAAAAATCAATCCGTGGCGACGGTTTTGCAATTTGTCCCCCGCACTCACAAATACTTAAACTGTTCCCTCAGTTTAACAAATCGTGGCCACGGATTAACAAACTGTATGCACAAATTTCCAATCCGTACGCTCAGATACCGTACTGTTTGCATATTTATTCTTAACGTGAAGACTTATTTTGGTGATTTTATTATAAGCTGTTTACCCAGAGTTAGATGCATGCTGCACTGTTAATGTTATTATTAAATAACGCCTATTATTACATTGCATTTAGTTTGAGAGCAAAGTACTGTAATGACAACATAAACTGTACATTATTTGTTTTGCATTGCTTTTTACCTTCTCCTCAAACTCACACTGCATGATTTTCAAAGTCATCGGATCACCATTGTTTTCACACTGTACTATCTGTGGTAGCATTTAGTTGCTGCTGTGTTCACACTGCACAATGAATTGGCGACAGGAGATTACACACTGCATGACTTTACAACAGGATGAATCGCCAACAACTCTGTCTGGTGTGCAAGCTACAACCAAATGCACACAAGAAGTGATAAGGAAACAACGCAAGATCATGCTGACATTGTGGTCTATAATTCCTCCCCGAACAAACAATAATTAAAAAAAGATGACGTCCTTGTTTAAGATCCCATATGGTCAAAACTGAAATTTCATGGCTTTTTTCATGGTAACTGAGGTCTAGGGGCTATGTAACTACCATATAAGTTTCAAAACAGTCAATCCACAGTAGAATGCACACAGCTTGCATAAAGTAGCTCTGCCTTTTCACGAGCTGCTGTGATGTCCAATCTTTCAGTCACCATCAACCACCATCCCACCCTTCTTTTGCCAAAACATCACGTCCATGCCGTTGCTGAACAACAATAACATGAAAACAAGTCGAAAAAACGCTGTTCAGTCGATAGATGTCAAAACTACATCATTACACAGGCTTCCGAACAACATTAATATAAAAGACCAGTGGCACGTCAGCTTCAGCATCTTTCACACAGCCATTCCATTAAACTTTAAAAATTTACATTAAAAATTTTATTTAATTAATAGAAGTTAATTGATAAAGAAAATCTATTTATGACATTATTTTTGACAGCATTATGATTATTTATTAAAACTTCAGACAACAACAATTAGTGCCACGAGGTTATTTGCAACACTATATGTTCTACAAAATAGAGGACTACACACCTTACAGCGCAATATAATGTGGCTTTAGAAGAGGAAAGGTAGGATTAAGAAGTGAGCAAGTGATGAATTAGTATTATAGGTCGCAAGCAGATACAGTAACAATAATGGGTGCTCTACCTTATGCAGTCTCCATTGATGGCTAATAAACATTGATACAAGTAGGTTATGGTTAAAGTTGTGAACTTATAAAGTCTTAAATGTTTTGTTTTCCCTTCTCAACGCATTATGCATTTACTCACCAATAATGGCTACCTTTTTAATTTGGTCAAGTCTCCAAGTCGAAGGTGCCCAGCAGCAGATTCCGTACCATGGCAGTAGCAGAGGTGGCAAGGCGGGCTGCTCTCCACACTTCTGCCTGGCAAAACACCCCAGAGCCCTTTATAACTTCAATCTGAAAAATTATTTCACATCACAATATTAATTTATTGGCAACTTTTAGAAACTTTTCATGTTTCATACTGATTCTTATGTTTAGCTTCCCAATAGTTAATAGGATTTTATGTATAAATGCAGATTAATGATAATCTGGACATTCTGGACATTTGTTTACATGCAGGGTAAAACTGCAACAGGAACAGTACAAAATAAAAACTGAAAAAAGACGGACATTCAGAGTAAAACAGTGCAAGATAAAAAAAAAAACTGTACAAAACATACATGCAGGGTAAGCATTGGTGGGAGCAATGTCCAAACAGTGTAGAGAAATATTTCTGTACGGCTTCATTGTTTTGTGCTGTGTAGTATAGTATTGTAATAGCTGATCAGAGTGATCAACTCCCCATGTGCTGGTTGTACGCAGTCACAGGACATGGAAATGTCTTTGTAGTCCATGTACCTTGTAATTTCACCCTCATCTTCACCGCGTCTACTGTAAAGCAGAATGGATGGTAGAACAGGTAGATACTTCTCGTGTGTCCATCCACTTCACAAATACAAGAGGTCCATCTGAACGGAGCTTGCGTGTCCTGATGTGAGGGGCTGGTGAAGGCAAGGGTGATGCAGACACATTCCTAAAAACAAATAAATAAAAAAATGTTAACCTATACTGTTCAGAGTAAATGGATGTGCAATTAATATGGATGCACAATATATACAGTACAGAGATGACCAAAAATGTATCCACACTTTAACATGAAAAATATACACCTCTCTTCTGTAGGTCACATGACAGCATCAATGATGGTGATAGATAATACTACACACTGCTGCCATAATTCAATTTGAGTTTAAAAAAACACCATCCACTGGACATTACACACATATTGAACACATTCTAAACAATTACATCTTATCAGGTATTTGTAAATACACGCTAAACAAAAGGGATTATATACATTTACACCAAAGAAATATTCATAAGCATCACTTAGCTACATAAGGCAGTATTTTAGCCACCTGCAACTTGCTTGTTTGTGCTAAATAACATTACCGATAGCAGTGTTATAAGCTAACCAAAATGGAACCAAATACACATTAGCAACCATAATCTAAAGCTATCCAAAACAAGGTGAATATAAACATCTGTAAACTCCATAAGGCATTAGCTTAGCCACCGGGAAATATCATGTTTGTGCTACATGAGGCAGCATGTTAGCATGATTTACCTAAACTATATAAATGGCATTGAAAGCCAATGTGTCACACAAGCTGACAAGAGCTAGCTGTAGTGAGGAAAATATTTACTAATATTAGTTTAATATTATCAGAATAAGAGTTATATAAGACTTAATAACTTACCCAGTGTAGCATGGGTCTATTCTCTGTTCAAAATGCTCCCGTTCGTCGTCGGAGTCACACAGTCTTCTTCTGAGGTAAATGTAAACTTTCCAGAACATTCTGAAGAGTTTCCTCGGATGTGTAAGCGCGTGCCATCTTCCAAAACATGCTGAAAACTCACTGAATCGGAGTATTTTCAAGCCTGTCTCTCAGTGTTCGTTTTTTCATGCCGGTGTCCGGGGGCGTGGTCTAGTATGTAAATTACCCGGACTGATTTCCGTGTGATTGGCGCATGGGCGTGTCCTGCCTCGGGTCATTAGCATATAAGTGTGACAGAAATTCTGTGCCTCTCCTTGGTTTCATACGGATTACATAAACTGAGAATATTTGTTTTCAATGTGACTTGCATCATTTAAAAGTAGACACTTTATATAGATATATTTCTCATTTCAGTTAATTTTAGTGACGTGTTTCAAAAAGATTTTCACGGAGACTGAGGTTTCATATATGTGCATATATCCTCATATACTGCATGTGGCCAATTAGGATTAGTTTTTTGCATTTTTTTTGTTAGTTCTTAGTTATTGCCTTGATAATAGAAAATATGAGCTAGGCATCATGTATGACAGTTGCCAAAGTGAGATATGAGCTAAAATGACCAGATCCTGCCATAAGAGACATATCTTGTATGTACATATACAGTAGGGCTTATATGTGGATATAAAGAAGCAATACAGGAGACCTATATGGCCTTTATATGCACATATATGCACCTCAATGTTGCCTACATGTGGCATATATACGCATATATGCAGCATATATACGCATATATGCAGCATATATATTATCATATATGTGCATATAACCTGCATTTAGGTTTCATATATGCGCATATATCCTCATATTTACATTTACATTTAGGCATTTGGCAGACGCTCTTATCCAGAGCGACTTACATTTTTATCTCATTATACATCTGAGCAGTTGAGGGTTAAGGGCCTTGCTCAAGGGCCCAACAGTGGCAACTTGGTGGTTGTGGGGTTTGAACCTTAGTCCAATGCCTTAACCACTGAGCTACCCCTGGCCCCATATAGGTGCGGTTATATGCGCATATATACTGCATATAGGTTTCATATATGCGCATATATCCTCATATAGGTTCTTTCCATGTGGGGCACGCACACTGCTCTGGGTCAGACACAGACAATGGGAAACAGGAACTAAGGTCTCAAACAAATGCTTCCCAACAGAATACTGTAGGTCGCATCGCCAAAATTCTTTCACCGTGAGTGGCAGGAACTTCCAGACTACAACATATTGAATTCTCATGCCTGTAGAGTGTATTATAATGACGTGGCGACAGTGTAAAAACACCCTCCGATGTTAAATGCGAGCCGAAAATTGAGTACTTTTGAACGGCAAACAGGAATTAAGCTCTCAAGTGAGTAAACTAGACAGCAAGGTAAATACACAAAACTTACCGTCAAATTATTTTTTTTCCTCAATATATATATATATATATATATATATATATATATATATATATATATATATATAATTATTATTTTTTTTTTTTTAAGCACCATGGCAAATCTCTTGTAGTCAATTTTTTAACCTGTTTTAAACACATACACACATGCATACACATTTTTATAGAAATGCACTTAGTTAATTTAATTTGCCTTACATTGTTGAATGAGGATGGGTTCCACAACCAAAAATCAACATTGATTCAATGTTTGTCTTTTCAACACTGAAAAGCATTGAATTATCAACATTGATTCAACATTATTTAGCATTGAAAAATCAACCTCAACCAAAATGATGATTCTGATGAAATTTCAACATTGAATCAATGTCACCTTGCTATCTGGGTCCAACTAAAGTAAAAGCAGTCACTGACTGGCCACCACCATAATCTAGACGAGAACTCCAACGCTTTCTCGGCTTCGCTAACTTCTACAGGCGCTTCATTAGAAGTTATAGCACAGTGGCAACTCCGCTTACATCACTCACCTCCACAAAGACTCCCTTCCGGTGGAGCACCGCAGCGGAGAAAGCATTCAATGACCTCAAGCATCGTTTCACCACAGCACCCATTCTTGTCTTTCCAGACTCCTCCCTTCAATTCATCGTAGAGGTGGACGCGTTTGAAACCGGAGTCGGAGCTGTTCTCTCTCAAAGGTCCCTAAAGGATAACAAGCTTCATCCCTGTGCCTTCTTTTCTCGTCGACTCACGCCCCCGGAGCGCAACTATGACATTGGAGACCGTGAACTTCTTGCAGTCAAACTTGCCCTCGAGGAGTGGAGACACTGGCTGGATGGAGCTGACCTCCCATTCCTCGTATGGACAGACCACAGAAACCTAGAATATCTCAAGTCAGCCAAAAGGCTCAACTCACGTCAGGCACGCTGGTCACTATTTTTCTCTAGATTTAATTTCACATTATCCTATCGCCCAGGTTCCAAGAACGCTAAACCTGACGCTCTCTCGCGACAGTTCCCCACTCCTCGGGAAACCCCAACCCTGGACACCATCCTACCACCTCAATGCCTCGTGGCCACCACCCGTCTGGAAGTGGAGAACCAGGTCTTGCAGTCCCTCGAACAGGAGCCAGGCCCTAGTAACGTTCCTCTGGGACGGCTCTTTGTCCCAGCTGCCATCCGCCCACAAGTACTGGACTGGGGCCACAGCTCAAGATTAGCCTGCCACCCAGGAGCAACCCGCACCCTATCCCTACTACAGCAACGCTTCTGGTGGCCATCAATCATGGAGGATGTCAAGAACTTCGTGGCCTCTTGTGACACATGCACCAGGAACAAGACTCTAAAACGTCCTCCTGAGGGTCTTTTAAAACCCCTCCCCATCCCCCACCGCCCTTGGTCTCACATCGCCCTCGATTTCGTCACTGGATTACCCTCCTCAAACAATAACACCTGCATACTCACTGTTGTTGACTGCTTCTCCAAATCAGCTCACTTCATTCCGTTACCCAAACTCCCGTCGGCCAAAGAAACAGCTGAACTTATGATTCACCACGTGTTTCGGCTCCATGGATTACCCGTAGACATAGTCTCAGACATGGGACCCCAATTCTCAGCGCAATTCTGG
>CM060122.1:2261955-2286955 GCA_030522415.1 Channallabes apus
GGATTATTCTGACCCGGGACTCAGCGGATCTGTCGGACTTGTAGTGCGGAGTGAGACCACCAGGGGGCGCCTGAGTCCACCTCAGGTTTTACTGTATTTGTAGACTTCATTCTGATCTGTGTGTGTGTGTGTGTGTGTGTGTGTGTGTGTGTGTGTGTGTGTGTGTGTGTGTGTGTGTGTGTGTGTTTCTGCAGACATGTGGATCTACAGACTTCTGTTTGGGCTGCAGATCTTCAGCTGTAAGTTTGATGTTAATAATAAGTTAAAACTAATCATTTATTTGTAATAATACAATAAAGACATTTGTAAGTGTGATAGTAAGCAACGCTTCCTTTCCCTGTTTCTGTGTGTCCCCTCAGTCCCTCCCCCTGTGTGTGGTCGTCTCTCTGTAACAGCTGAACTCCATCACCCCGCTCGTCTCCCCTGTCACTGGAAATGTCCTGGTTCACTCAGATGGAGCAACAGGTTTCAGAAGGTGGTGTCTCAGTGTGATCAGAGCTCCTGCAGGTCAGAGGAGGGGTTTAACATCTCTCATGATCAGTACCTGAAGGGGGAGCCGTACCTCACCATCACTGCAGCTGATTACAGTAACACAGGGACATACACGTGCCGGTGTGACGACAGTGAGGTCTGTGACGTGCGTCTCTTCGTCCAGAGTGAGTGTCCTTCAGTCTGCGCTCGGTCCTGAGTGTGTGTGTGTTTGTGTGTGAGCTCCTGGTGTCATTGTGTTAGGAGAGGTTTAAACACTGTCCGTCTCTGTGCTCAGCGCTTCCTGTAGTGTTAAACATCACACAGTCACTGTAACGAGTGTATGAACCTCAACACTACACACACTTTCTCCTGGTGTCTCTAATTCCCTCACTTTCCTCTCCTTAGCTGTAGAGAGGCGTGTTATTACCCCAGGAGAGCCCATAGACGTGCACTTACCCCTCACTGACCGGGTGGAGGTGAGTTTTACTCCCAGTGACGCTGTACAACCATCAAACCTGCAGATCTGCACCGTGGACGAGGAGAAGATAGACTGCAGTCCAGATTATAAAGAGAGAGCGTCTCGTCTCAACACTCTTCAGATTAAAGATGGGCGTGGCTCTGACAGCGGGAACTACACAGTATGGGACACAGTGAATGAGGAGACTCTGGCCATCGTACACGTCCATGTGACAGGTGAGGGAGGGACTGAGACATCATCACACACACTGAACAGTCTTAAGATCTGTCAGGGATTCAGGGGGCGGGGCTTATTAGACATCAAGTGAACCATCAGTTCTCAAAGTTGATGTGTTTAAAGCAGGAAAACTGGGCAAGTGTGAGGGATCTGAGTTTGAACGATCAGAGGTACTGTACATACTGTACAGATCTCCTCAGCAGATCCAGAGCAGGATCTAAACTACAGAGCTCGTACTAATGTGTGTATTCTCTTTCAACACTCACATTTTCTGTGTGTGTGTGTGTATGTGTGTGTGTGTGTATGTGTGTGTGTGTGTGTTCTGCAGAGGAGCAGGTAGATCCCCACAGGAAGCAGGAGTGTGTTCTGGCAGTGTGTGGGACAGTGTGTGTGACAGTGTGTGTGTTGGTGTCGGTGCTGGTTGGAGTTGGGTTTGTGTTCCTGTTAGTGATGAACCTGCATCTGAGGAGAGAACTTCAGCAGCTCCGTGGAGGATCAGCTCACACCAGGCGTGGACAGAAGGAGATGAACGGACACACC
The DNA here is from genome assembly GCA_030522415.1 of Channallabes apus. Taxonomy (NCBI): domain Eukaryota; kingdom Metazoa; phylum Chordata; class Actinopteri; order Siluriformes; family Clariidae; genus Channallabes; species Channallabes apus. The sequence goes on from CM060122.1 coordinate 2,263,661, forward strand.
AACCACGATCACACCAACCACGATCTCACCAACCATGAGGAGACCCCAGCACACACTCCTCTCACTGCACTGTAAAAACAACAACAAAAAAGTTTTAAGTTTACTCAATTTTTATAGAAATTTGCTGGCCAAACTAAATATTTTACATAGCTGTTTAGTTGACACAACATGTAATTCAAATATTGAAGTGTCATGATTTTTCTGTCGTGGGTGTTTGCTTGGCATAACTGCGGAGGCAAGAAGTCGGTTCCAAACTTGTCTTTTATTTAAAGTAAAGCACAAAATAAAAAGCTCTTCTCTTAGAGCACCTAATACCCTTTAATGTAAATTCTCTTAAGAAAACCAACCAGCACAAAACCAGAACTTTTACACAACAAAAGCTAAAGACATCTGACTGAACTTCAGTCAGGCTATTATTTATAAGAACCTTAATTTAACTGCCCCGGTTCAGGTGTGTGCTTCCTTCACCTGACCGAGGTGCATTCTGGGACATGAAGTTCACAAACAAAAACATCACAAAAAAGAAACACAACTAAATCAAAAAACAAGTTTAGGCGTTTGTCGCCCTCTAGTGGTTAACCCTTACATGAAGGCAGCTCTAGTGCTGTTGATTGTGGGGTTAATTAATTATATTTCTCTAGGGTTGATTTAGCCCAACTTTACATCCAATCAAAACATGTAAATTATCTCACACTGGTGTAGTTTGTTAAAGTGATTGATTTTCTATAAAAAATAAAAAAAAGTTGGCCGAAAAACACAAAGATTACTTTAAGAAAAAAAAAACTTTGTTCTTTATTCCGGCTCAACTTGTGTTTTGTGGTTTATTCAGTCTGTTTCTCTAAAGTTTACAAGAACACTTTGTTACCCCATAGGTGGACCAACAGTACAGTATTGTTGTATACAGTATATAGTATTTAACATTGATCTAGTTTATACAGTCTGACCAGCAGCACTGAACACTGGAAACCAGTACTGATATCATCTCTTACATCTTACTTATAACCACCTCATGAGGAGTGTGTGTGTGTGTGTGTGTGTGTGTGTGTACACTGTAAAAAATGTTCGTAATTCTAACAGTAAAATACCGTATAAATGCTACAGAATAAAACCATATTTCACAAAACTTGGGATAACTGTAGAATTTACAGTGGAAAAACTGTAATTAGTTTTACAGAGTAAGACCTTAAATTTTTTTTTTTTTTTTTTCCATACTTTATTTATAAGTTTTTCTAGCATTACAGAGTTATCAAAGACATGTCGAAAATACAGTTTACATAACCCTTCACCCTGACTATACATAGGAAAGGTAGTTAGAATGTAAATAAGGGATTATCAAAATAAAATGCAATCAATAACCTCTTAATAATAAAGAACAGTTATTGTGACCCCCACCCTCCCCAGCCTCCTCCCTCCTCCCAATAACAAGGAAAAAAATAAAATAAAAATGTATTAAAAAAAAAAAAAAAAAAAAAAATCAAAAAAAAAAATTGTACACTTGTGCCATAGACATTTTAGAGCATTTAACCCTTGAATCAAACATACATATCAACATAAATAAGTCCCCGGGGGGGGGACAACATAGACATTATTTTCAACTGAGCAGGGGAGTATGTGTTTCCATGTACTCAAGAAAAGAGCCCCAAATCTTACAGAAGCTCTTGGAAGATCCCCTAAGTGCATGCCTAATTTTTTCCAGTTTGATGAAGTGAAAGATTTCTTTAATCCACCTTGAATGGGTAGGTGAGTCAACTGATTTCCATTGCATTAGAATCAAACGCCTAGCCAGTAGGGATACAAAGGCCACAAATTCTGCCTTGTAGCCTAGAAGATGAACTGATAAGGGAAGCACACCGAAGAGTGCTGTTATAGCTACAGGTTTAATTGCTGTCCCAACTACCTGAGATATTGTTTCAAATATTTGGACCCAATACCCATGTAAACTTGGGCAGGACCAGAACATATGTGTCAGGGTCGCTGGACCCTGATGACAACGGTCGCAGATAGGATCAACATCAGAGTAAATTTTGGAGAGCCTGACTTTAGTCCAGTGAACACGATGGAGTATTTTGCATTGGATCCATCCATGATTGGCACATAGAGATGAAGTATGCACCCTATTCAAGATATTGTCCCATAGTTCATCTGGAATCTCTTCCGATAAGTCTTCCTCCCACTGTGTTTTTAAAGATGTTAGTGAACTACTATGCAGGAGACATATTTTATCATAAATGTAGGAGATCATCCCTTTCCCACTAGGCCCTGGTTCAAGGAATGAGTCCAAGGGAGTTGGAACTGGCAGATTAGGAAATTGAGGATGCATATCCCGAATGAAACTGCGAACCTGTAAATACCGGAAAAAATTATTTTGGGGCAATAAAAACTTATCTGAAAGCTGCTGAAAAGATGCAAAAACATCATCTATATATAAATCTCTAAACACAGACAAGCCGTAGGTTGCCCAATGGGAAAAAGTCCTATCCATCATGGATGGTGGGAAAACAAAGTTTGAAGCTATGGGGGCTGACATAGGGAAAGCTTGTAATCCTTTATGCCGTCTAAACTGTCGCCAGATTCGCAATGAAGTTTTTACAATTACATTTTTAGTAAAGAGAGCGTGTGAACTATTAATTGGGGAATGTAACAGGGCTGCTAGTGTAGTGGGCAGACAAGAGGTTATTTCCATAGCAAGCCACATAGGTAAACACTGAGGCTGGCTTAGCCAGTACTGAAAGACTCTAAAGTTAGCCGCCCAATAGTAGTACTGAAAGTTGGGCAAGGCCATACCTCCAAGAGACTTAGGACGCTGAAGAAGTACTTTACGGATTCTAGCAGTCTTTTTATTCCATATAAACTCTGTAATTAGACCGTCAAGTCTTCGGAAAAAGGACTGAGGGAGAAAAACAGGGATGCACTGAAACAGATATGAGAATTTTGGGAGGGTATTCATTTTCACAGTATTAATTCTGCCTGCCAAGGACAGAGGGAGCACTGACCACCTCTCAAAGTCTTTCTGAACTTGGGACATCAAATTATCAAAGTTAAATTTTGAAAGATCTTGAAATCTATTGGTTATCCAAACCCCAAGGTATTTAAATTTACTCTGTGCCATTTTGAATGGCAAAGTATGTAAGGGATATTCTTTGGCGGCTGAATTTAGTGGGAAAATTTCACTTTTGGATAAATTTAGTTTATAGCCTGAAATAGAACCAAAAGATTGCAGAATATTAATAGCTGCCGGAACTGACACAGTAAAATCTGAAATATAAAGAAGAAGATCGTCTGCATATAGCGAGACCTTCTGCTCTGTACCCATTCTTGTTATTCCTTTTATTAATGGGTTGATTTTCAAAGCAGTAGAAAGGGGTTCGATGGCAATGGCAAAAAGAAGTGGGCTCAAGGGGCATCCTTGACGAGTGGATCTATGGAGGTTAAAGTATTCAGACCGAGTATTATTAGTTCTAACTGAGGCTTGGGGAGCGGAATACAACAGTTTTACCCATGAGATGAATCTTGCACCAAAACCAAATTTTTTTAAAGTGTAAAACAAATATCCCCATTCCACCCGATCAAATGCTTTCTCAGCATCTAATGATATTACAGCTTCCGGGGTAGAACAGGATGAAGAATTGTACACCACATTACATAATCGTCTAACATTGAAAAATGAATGTCTACTCTTTATAAAACCGGTCTGGTCTGGAGATATAATTGATGGCAATATAGATTCCAGTCGCATTGATAGTAGTTTTGACAATAACTTAAAGTCTACATTAAGTAAACTAACAGGCCGGTATGAGGAGCATTCCAAAGGGTCTTTATCCTTTTTAAGGATCAGGGAGATTGAGGCTTGATTAAGTGTTTGAGGAAGTTTAAGTGACTTAAATGATTCGTTATACATTTCTATTAGTATGGGAGCCAATTTACTTATGAACTTCTTGTAAAACTCTACTGGATATCCATCGGGTCCAGGACATTTGCCACACTGTAAAGAGGAAGCAGCTTGGATCAGTTCTTCTATACTAATGGGTGCTTCAAGTTGATCAACTGAATTAGAATTAACTCTTGGGATATTAAAGGCACTGAAAAAGTTATCAAAATCAGATGAATTAGCAGTTTGCTCAGAAGCATAAAGTGAAGTATAATAGTCCTTAAACTGATTATTGATTAATATGGGATCTGTTGTTATTCCTGTAGGCATTCGGATTTGGGGGATAAGGTGGGAAGTTGATTCATGCCTTAGTTGTAGGGCTAGCAGCCTACCTGCTTTGTCACCCTCTTCATAATACCTAGACTTGGTTCTAAGTAATAAATTCTCTGCATGACTTGTTGACAGAATATCAAACTCTGCCTGTAATGACTGGCGTTCCTTATAAATATCTGAAGATGGGGTAACCGCATACATGTTGTCTAGCTGAATAATTTTTTGTGTTATCTCCGTGCGTCTCTTTTTGTTTAACTTTCCCCTGTGACTAATATATGAAATGATTTCTCCTCTAAGAAATGCCTTCAAAGTCTCCCAAAGAAGAGATGCAGATATCTCTGGGCTGCTATTCGTGGATATAAAAAAGTCTATTTTATTAGAGACATACTCTACAAAGCTTTGGTCTAATAGCGTACGAGTATTCAGCCGCCACAATGGACGTGTGCCATCCGACCCCTCCAAGTAGATATTCATAGTTACTGGTGCATGGTCTGATATTAAAATAGCATTATAATCACATGATTCTACAGACTGAATAAGTTTATTATCTATTATAAAGTAGTCAATGCGTGTGTATGTTTGGTGCACATGAGAAAAAAAAGAAAATGCTCTACCATGTGGATTGAAAAAACGCCAGGGATCTGAAACTGAAAATTCCTCCATAAATGATTGAATTATACGAGCAGATTTTGAGGGTGAATTGCGTTTGAGAGACGAACGATCAAGATTCGGGTTAAGCCAACAATTGAAATCCCCTCCTAAAATAAGAAAACTTAAAGATACATCTGGCAGTGAGGAAAATAAATGTCTAAAGAATTTGTCATCGTCCCAATTAGGAGCATAAATATTGACCAAGAGAAGTTCAGTATTTCCAATTCTCCCCGAGACAATGACGTACCTGCCATTTGGATCTGTTTTAACATCTGAACATACAAATTTCACTGTTTTGTGTATAAGGATTGCTGTCCCTCTAGCTTTGCCCTGAAATGAGGAATGGTAAACCTGTCCAACCCATCTTCTTTTCAACAATAAGTAGTCTTTAGCTTTAAGATGAGTTTCCTGGAGGTATACAATATGTGCACCTAAGTGTTGAAGGTGATGTAACACTTTGCTCCGTTTCACTGGTTCGTTTACTCCCTTACAGTTCCAACTTACAAATCTTAGGCTACTACCCCCCGGCCTAAGCGTCACCTCAGGTTGAGCCATATCTATAATGATTGTGTAAAATCAAATGTACAGAAAAAACTATTATAGAATAAAATATAATACAATACTGATAAGAGCTTCTGAAACAGAGAAAACTGTAGTTGGCACAAGAAAAAAAATAAATAAATAAAATAAAAAAAAAATAAAAAACAAAAACAAAAAAAAAAGCATCTCCCCAAACGAGATACATACATGACCCTTCTTTAACGTTAACTTTCTTACTAAACCTACTGAGGCAACGCAAGTTTAACTCTAACTCGCAACTTGTCGCCTCAGAGAAGGCAACGGTATTTTAAATAAAACAGGGAGCTACACAGAACAGCCCTTGTGAAATTATGTCTAGCCTGGTCCAACCCCCATATACAATATTTTACTGAAATCACAATACCAGGACCATTAATACAAATAAAAGGGCAAAAGGAAAAAAAGAGGTTAAACCTCAGAGTACACTTGGCATCCTTTGTGAATTACCTATAATATAAGGTCCGTGCTACCAATAGACATAATGGTGACCAGTAAGGGTATTCAGACCAGTCTATGAACTATGTGTCATTACCTACAGCTTCCGTAGATTTCAGGTTTTTGCGAATGAAGTCCAGTGCCTCGGACGGTTCCACAAATTTATGTGAAACTCCATCAGCTGTAGTAATCCTTAGCACCGCGGGGAAAAGTAAGCCAAACTTGATTCCAGGACACAAGTGGAGTGCACGTTTGACATCTCTGAATGCAGACCGCTTCTTGGCCACCGCCGTGGTGTAGTCAGCGAAGATAGACAGTCTCTTACCGTCGTAATTAAGAGGAGAGAGTTCCGCAGCCCTTTGAAGAATGTCAGTACGAACATGAAAGTAATGCACTCTAATGACGAGTGGACGAGGAGGCTGCCCTTTCTTCGGTTTTTCGCGTAGTGAACGGTGCGCGCGATCCAATAAGGGCTTATCCCGTAGTTGTAGTACATCTTGCAGGAGTTGGGCCACATATTCAGTTGGACGAGAGCCTTCGTTGCCTTCCGGGAGCCCCACTAGGCGAATATTGTTCCTCCTGGCACGGCCTTCCAAATCTTCGCATTTAGCATCGAGTTGAGTTAAGCGATCATTAAAAGTCGAAATCAAATTCTCCAGCTCTGTTATGCGATCGCTATGATCAGAAGAAGAGCACTCTAATTCTTTGATGGTACTAGTATTGGATTCGACCCTCTGCTGTAAAGGCTCCAACCAGCCTTTGACGTCTGATCGCACAGTGACAATCTCCGAGCGTAAGTCAGTAGATAATGAATCTATTTTCTGACATATCTCATTCTTGACAGAGTCCAGCATCGTCTGAAGACTAGTGATATTCCCGGATGAGTTATCCGCGGTGTATTCTTTTCCCGGGGATCCGCTAGTATCACCTGTAGAGACCGGGGCTTTGTTGCGGCCTCCTCTACCCGTGTCGGTTTTGGAACGAGACGTCGCCATGTTTATACTTATGATTTATATAAGCGTACACTTAAAGTCTCTGAAGCTAGTTTTTTAACACAGTTTTACAGAAACAACACAAAGAAAGAATTTTTTTTTAGCTGTACTATTAAATAAGTGAACAAATATGTTGCCTTCCCTGGGAGCGTTCGAAAACACGTCTTACATGCTTAACGCGCAACAGCGCCCCCCCCGTAAGACCTTAAATTTAACAGTTAAAAACATATGAAAATATGGTTTATTGCAGTAAAATTTATGATATACTGTATTTATAAAAGGGAAACTCTCAGAGAAGGTATTTGTTACTAATATCATGAAGCATCAGTTTATATTTTACTAAACCTTTGTTGATAGAGTTTAAAAATCTTAAAAATATCTGCTCTGTAAAAAATAAACTTTAAAATTTTATGGTAAAAAACTGGCAGCTGTGATTGACAGAAATTTACCATAAAAAATACGGTAGCAACGTTATTGTTTGTACGGGACTGAACTCATTATACTGGATATTTTATGGATATTAATAGTTTTTTCTACGGTTTATAGCCGTCTAATTTACATTAACCGAGGACTTCATATTAGTGAATGGTATTCCACCCTTTGATGACTGTGGTGAGGACAGCCGCTAGCACGCGCCACTTCGCCCGCCGCCACCGCCAGACTTAGAGTGTCTGCCCAATAAACTGTCCACCCTGACATTTGTTTATTTGATTTTGAGAATTTAAATATTGTTTTTCTGTCTTTATTAAAGAATACATGAGGCCGTGCTGATGTCCGAGTCTTGAATAACTTTTGATGGGTTTTGATGATTTGATTTAGGTTTGTATTCATCAATTTGTATAAAGGTACTCTTAATAGTTTATTAACAGTAAAATCCGAATGCTTAGCAATGTAACTTCTATCTCTTTTAGCTCCAGCTAGTGGGATAAAATGATGCTGTCACAGAATTGCTGAATGAATTCATTGTGGTTATTCATAATAAAACAAATAGTCCAACAACAACGACAGCAATTGTGTAGCCAGCATGGTAGTGTAGCGGTTAGCACTGTCGCCTTCCACCACCAGGGTCTGGGTTCGATTCCCGTCTCTGTGTGCATGGAGTTTGTATGTTCTCCCCGTGCTTGGTGGGTTTCCTCCAGGTACTAGTCACCCCCCCCCCCCCCCCCCCCAAGGTTGTGTGAGTACTGAGCTGTAAAAAATATAAATCGTTATTATTACAACATAAATCTTTAAATTAGACAGTTCTGAGCTGTAAAAAAAAAAATCCGTATATGATCCGGATTTGTTACAATGTAAACCCTGGAATTTGGCGGGAATAAACTGTTTTTATAACAACATAAACATGTTCATTAGACAGTTATAAACCGCAAAAAAGAAAAAAGAAAATCTGTAAAAAAAAAAAAAAAAAAATTTACGGTACTGTAAAATTTACGGTTTATTATTTATATACAGTGTATTTTTACTGTCTGTGTCTCTACATTATTCACTTATACCTCGTTCCATATATTTCCCCCATTACCCATCATGCATTACTCTTAATCACATGACTTCATCATGTGACTGTTCTAGATTTTTCCTCTCAGCTTCTCTAACTTGTAGATTTTGCTGATGTGGAGAATTTTAAAGCCAGTTCTTTTTATTTTATAATAAGTATTTTATAATAACTCTTAAACCTCATCATTATTTTCTTTTGTGAAGGTTATGTACAATATCTGTGCTCTTAATGTGACTATGTATATGAACATCACACTGTTTTTAATTCAGGTTCCTATTGTTACTTAAAGCTCAAGGGTTGCCAGATTTCAACAGAACATCAAACATGTGTGTGTGTGTGTGTGTGAGTGTGTGTGTGTGTGTGTGTGTGTGTGTGTGTGTGTGTGTGTGTGTGTGTGAGTGATCCTGTATAAAGACTTTTCCAGCTTGAGGGAATGTAATAAAAATGAAGCCATAATAAAGCTGAGTGTTTAGTGACTGTGTTGAGTTTAATGTCATTATATTTTATTATCATGTTATTATAAGACTTTTATCACTAGTCATTATCACACAGACACAGGTTTAGATTCATCCCTGTTTAACAAGCCGGAGGTGACGGTGCTGCAGAAAACCTCCTCTAGCTCAACAATCTCACACACACACACACACACACACACACTGTCACTTCCTGCTGCAGCATGTACTGTACTGTAGCATGACCTCACTGTTATGAGCTTCATCATCAATGGAGAAAAAGATAAATTAAACTTCAACATAATTGTATTATAGTACACTTTCCAAAAATATATTATAGGAAAATATACTTTAAGTGAAAAGTCAGTGTAATTTCTAAATCATACTTATTTAAACTTAGTTTTTCTATTTATTTTTGGCATGTTTTAAAAATCATCATAGTAAAAAAGTCATTGTAACAATGAAAGTATACATTAGAATACACATTTTAATATTCGGTAGTCTCAGTATATTTTCAGTTACATTGAAATCTACTTATTCATTCTTATATTTAGTTCACTACTCTCACACTTAACTCACATTTGCACATTAAGCCTCATTTATATTATATTAGAACATAAACTCACATGTGGGCAGCACGGTGGTGTAGTGGTTAGCACTGTCGCCTTGCACCTCCAGGGTCTGGGTTCGATTCCCCGGCCAGGCTCGATTCCCGTCTCTGTGTGCATGGAGTTTGCATGTTCTCCCCGTGCTTGGTGGGTTTCCTCCGGGTACTCCGGTTTCCTCCCACAGTCCAAAGATATGCAGGTTAGGCTAATTGGCGTTCCTAAATTGCCCGTAGTGTGTGATTGGGTGTGTGAGCGTGTGTATGTGTGTGTGCCCTGCGATGGATTGGCACCCTGTCCAGGGTGTATCCCGCCTAGTGCCCGAAGTCTCCTGGGATAGGCTCCAGGTCCCCCCCGACCCTGAACTCAGGATTAAGCGGTATAGAGAATGAATGAATGAATAAACTCACATTTTTATTATTATCAAATATGGTATTACTATTATAATGAAGCCTAGCCACGAGACAGCCGTCAAGACTAATACAAATTCTTGTATAATGTTAATTTAGTAGAATTTATTTTTCAGGGATTTGTCATGAATATGCAAATAAATATTTATATATAATAAAAATATTTTTTATAATGAAAAATTGGATGAAACTATTTTTATTATAAAATAAACAATATAAAAGTATTGTTTATTTATGTTACTATGACAACAAATGCGAGAAGCGCATCGAAGAATGAAACAATCCAAGATCAAGACAAATCCACAACAATCAAATCCAGCTAACTGAGTTAGCGACGTACGAATTCAATTCAATTCAATTCAATTTTATTTATATAGCGCTTTTAACAATGGTCATTGTCTCAAAGCAGCTTCACAAAAATTAAAGAAATTTAACCAAAAAAAAAAAAAAATTTATATATATATATATAGAATAATTATATATAAAGTAATAAGTAAATAAATAAAATTATAATAGAAAATAAATAAATAAAAACAAATAATAATAATAATTATAGAAAAGAAAATAATTGGAAGTGTGGATGTGTGAGAAAAATGTGCAGATAATAATGAGATGAATGAATGAAATGTCTCTGATGAGCAAGCCAAGGGTGACGGCGACGGTGGCAAGGAAAAACTCCCTGAGATGGCATTAGGAAGAAACCTTGAGAGGAACCAGACTCAACAGGGAACCCATCCTCATTTGGGCGATAACAGATAGAAATGATATAACATCTTGTGTGTTGTGCAGGTGAAAATTCAATATGACAGAAATTATTTAAATTGTCATGAAGACCAGTTCAGCATAGGGACGAGTCAGTAGGTGCAGAGGGCAGATGAGGTCTGGATCACTGGAAGCACAGGAGCAGCATGTGTAGCTCCAACCATCATAAAGCTGAATCCAGTTGGAGCTGGTCCTTCTCTGGATGCCTCAGGAACCTCGCAGGGTCGGCCTTTGTCTACTGAAGCTGGCAAAATCTCCCGATGCCTCGGGATGGGTAGAGAAATACAGGACAGATGGGGAGAATTAGCGTAGTTGCCATTCGGTATAGGTGTACTGGAGTATGAGTACTGGGATGAGTTATGTGTATGCCAGATTAAAAAGATGCGTCTTGAGTCTACTTTTGAACTGAGAAACCGTGTCTGCTCCCCGAACACTGTCTGGAAGGCTATTCCAAAGCTTTGGAGCTAAATATGAAAAAGCCCTACCCCCTTTTATAGATTTTGAAATTCTGGGAACTACCAGAAGTCCGGAGTTTTGTGATCTTAAGGCGCGTGGTGGATTGTAGCGTATCAGAAGACTGGTTAGGTATGTGGGAGCTAAACCATTTAAGGCCTTGTATGTAAGTAATACTATTTTGTAATTTATTCTAAACTGAACAGGTAGCCAGTGCAGGGATGATAATATTGGGGTTATATGATCATATTTTCTGGATCTAGTGAGAACCCTGGCAGCTGCATTTTGGATTAACTGAAGCTTGTTTATTGAGGATGCAGGACAACCACCTAGTAATGCATTACAATAGTCCAGTCTGGAGGTCATGAATGCATGAACTAGTTTTTCTGCATCAGATACGGATAAGATGTTCCTAAGTTTAGCAATATTTCGAAGATGGAAAAAGGCTGTTTTTGTGATATTTGAAATGTGATTTTCAAAAGACAAGTTACTGTCTAATATTACTCCCAGATCTTTTACTGCTGAGCTGGTAATAACAGTACATCCTTCTAAGCGCAAGCTGAATTGTGAAAGCTGTTGTGTGCTGGTTTTTGGGCCAATAAGTAATATCTCTGTCTTATCTGAATTTAGTAAAAGAAAGTTATTGGTCATCCAATCTTTTATGTCCTGGACACACTCAGTTAATCTAGACAACTTAGGTATTTCGTCTGGTTTAGTTGAGATATATAATTGGGTATCATCAGCATAACAATGGAAACTAATCCCATGTCTTCTAATGATGTTACCCAAGGGAAGCATGTATATTGAGAACAACAGAGGTCTTAAAACTGACCCTTGTGGGACCCCATATTTCGCTGGCATTATACCAGACGGTTCTCCATTTAGATCTACAAAATGGTAGCGATCAGACAGGTAAGATCTAAACCATTTTAGTGCCTGTCCCTGAATGCCTATATAATTTTGTAAGCGATCTATGAGAATATTATGATCTATAGTGTCGAATGCAGCACTAAGATCGAGCAGGACTAGCAATGAGATGCAGCCTTGGTCTGAAGCTAAAAACAAGTCATTTGTAATCTTAACTAGTGCAGTTTCTGTGCTATGATGGGGCCTGAAACCTGACTGAAATTCTTCAAGGATGTTGTTATCCTGCAAGAATGTGCAAATTTGAGCTGATACTACTTTTTCTAGTATTTTTGATATGAACGGGAGGTTTGAGATCGGTCTGTAATTTTTTATTTCATTCGCGTCCAAATTAGATTTTTTAAGAAGCGGCTTAATAACTGCTAACTTGAAAGGTTTAGGGACGTGACCTAGATGTAATGAAGAATTAATAATGTTTAGGAGTGGCTCTCCAACCGTAAGCATCACTTCTTTTAAAAATCTGGTTGGGATTGGGTCTAACAGGCACGTTGTTGATTTAGCCGAGGTGATGAGTTTATACAGCTCTTCCTGTCCTATACCTGTAAAGCAGTGAAAATCTAGATGTGAAGCTATAGGCTGAACTGGATCGTGAGATACTATTAGAGGTTGAACCTCCATTATTTTCTTCCTGATATTATTGATTTTTTCATTAAAGAAGTCCATAAAGTCTTCACTTCTAAACTGTGATGGGATACTCTCTGCGGGCATCTTAGGTTTTGTTAAGCGAGCCACTGTACTAAATAAGAACCTGGGATTGTTTTGGTTTCTTGCTATCAGTTGGCTAAGATGCTCGGTCCTAGCAGTTTTTAGAGCCTGTCTATAGCTGCACATACTGTCTTTATACGCAATTCGAAAAACTTCTAATTTAGTTTTCCTCCATTTTCGCTCGAGGTTACGGGTTGCTCTCTTTAGGGCGCGAGTATGACTGTTGTACCACGGTGCCAATGTTTTATCTCTGACTTTTTTTAATCTGATGGGAGCAACAGTGTCTAATGTACTGGTAAAAATAGTGCCCATGCTGCTAGTCACTTCATCTAGATCATCTGCATTTAGGGGTCTAATAAGAAATTGGGACAGATCCGGCAGATTACTTGTGAATCTGTCTTTAGTGGTGGGATTCATATTTCTAACAGATTGATAGCGTGGGGAGACACAGCTAATCTGTTCTACGGGTAGAGTATATGTCAGGAGGTGATGATCTGTGATATCATCACTTTGAGGTATGATCTCTATATTAGAGACATCTATACCATGGGATATAATTAAATCTAGCGTATGATTAAAGCGGTGAGTTGCTCCAATTATATTTTGCTTAACCCCAAAGGAATTTAGTAAGTCCATAAATGTGAGTGCTAAAGCGTCGTTAGCATCATCTACATGAATGTTAAAGTCTCCTACTATCAATACTTTGTCAGAGTTAACCAATAGGTCTGATAGCAGATGTCCAAATTCTTTAAGAAAATCGCCATATGGCCCCGGGGGTCTGTACACGGTGGCCAAGGTAAAATATAGCAAGGGTTTATTACGTATTTCATTTAGTGCAACATTAATGATAAGCACTTCAAATGAATTAAACCTGGGCCTTATTTTCTGGGTAACAGTGAGTGCATCATTGTAGATAGTGGCGACACCACCGCCGCGACCAATTAGACGGGGCTCGTGCTTATAGAAATATCCTGACGGAGTAGACTCATTCAGACCAAAATATTCATTTGGTTTAAGCCAGGTTTCAGTGAGACAGAGTGCGTCAAGGCAATAATCTGAGATAATTTCATTAACAATAAGTGCTTTAGGCGCAAGGGATCTAATGTTGAGTAGTCCAAACTTTAGAGGTGGATTTTGACTACTTATTTTGCCTTTTTCTGGTTTTATGGTTATCAGATTGTTTCGGGCAAATTTAACAAATTTATTCTTTTTTCTCAGTATTCGGGGAACAGACACAGTTTCTATAGGACAAGCTATGTGTGTGCGTCTATCACTACGGTGAGTTGTGATGTGGCTAATATGTTTGGAATCTACAGTATGACTTACCGCCAGTCAGATGGTTCGTAGTGTTCTGGAGATGTTGTCAGAGAGGACCGCTGCTCCAGCTCTGCTAGGGTGTAGGCCATCGGTGTGATAGAGCCTAGGACGCTCCCAGAAAACATTCCAGTTATCAACAAAGCGAAATTTCTGTTGTTGACACCAAGATTGTAACCATTCATTAAAAGCAAATAATCTACTGAACTTCTCGATTCCTCGCTGAAATGTGGGAAGCGGTCCAGATACGATGATCATTGTCGTGGGTGATGTGCTGCGGACCTTCTCGACCAGGCTCCTGAAGTCCTTCTTTAGGATCTCCGTCTGCCTCAGCCTGGTGTCGTTCGTGCCGGCATGAAGAACCACAGCTCCAATGTTCCTCCTCAGGGCAGCAGGCACCTGTGCAGCAACATCAAGAACACGTGCACCAGGTAAACAGCGTGTGTGCACCTTACCTTTAGCCGTGGTAGCACGCACGTGACGAACGATGGAGTCTCCGATGACCAGGACGTCGTGTGCCATCTCGCGGAGAGGAGCGAAGCGGTTTTGGGTCGAGATGTCGAAGACGGGTGGTGGTGGTGGAGAGGTCCTCGCCCGGGGCTTGGCGTGCTTCTTCCGTTGCTGCTGTATCCAGGGTCCGTGATGTCCCGGCGCCGGGGTGTAGGAACACTGGGCGGGATGCGTCCTTGGTGTGTTGGACCTGGGCAGAGAAACACGCGGGGTTGAGGTTGTAGGAGAATTCTCATGCCGAGAATTTACCTGGGACAGGTGAGTGTCGGTCTGCGTCGATTCCAACGTGGCTTTCCGCTGCTGTAACCGGGCCAGCTTCACCTGTAGCTCACGGATCAGCTTCTCCACGGCCTCCACCTCCAAATCCACCGAGTGCAGCTCTAATGTCTCCTCACCTGCACTCAGAGGCAGAATCACAACCGACATGGTGTCTAAACACGGAAAATAATCGGTCCGTTTTATGTACACTCTTCGTAAGGGGACGAAAAAAGTTTAAAAGTTGGTCAGTATGGTGGAGCTCGGAAAAAAGCAGCTTCTCAGTGTCCTCGTACGGAGGAAGTGACGTCAGCCGAGTATCGTTCAACGAAGAACACCCCCCTGATCTGGTGCTTTTACTTATTGTTAAAAACTGTGATAACATCAGCTAAATAATAATAATAATAATAGGCGGCGCGGTGGTGTAGTGGTTAGCACTGTCGCCTGCACCTCCAGGGTCTGGGTTCGATTCCCCAGCCAGGCTCGATTCCCGTTTCTGTGTGCATGGAGTTTGCATGTTCTCCCCGTGCTTGGTGGGTTTCCTCCGGGTACTCCGGTTTCCTCCCACAGTCCAAAGATATGCAGGCTAATTGGCATTCCTAAATTGCCCATAGTGTGTGATTGGGTGTGTGTGTGCCCTGCGATGGATTGGCACCCTGTCCAGGGTGTACCCCGTCTAGTGCCCGAAGTCTCCTGGGATAGGCTCCAGGTCCTCCGCGACCCTGAACACAGGATTAAGCGGTATAGAAAATGAATGAATGAATAATAATAATAATAATAAAAGACAGGAGGTGGAGCTAAAACATTAAAGTCTGTTCATCATGTTGTAAACTTACATAAACAGAATACAGTTTACTGAGTGTGTGTGTGTGTGTGTGAGCTCCTGGTGTCATTGTGTTAGGAGAGGTTTAAACACTGTCCGTCTCTGTGCTCAGCGCTTCCTGTAGTGTTAAACATCACACAGTCACTGTAACGAGTGTATGAACCTCAACACTACACACACTTTCTCCTGGTGTCTCTAATTCCCTCACTTTCCTCTCCTTAGCTGTAGAGAGGCGTGTTATTACCCCAGGAGAGCCCATAGACGTGCACTTACCCCTCACTGACCGGGTGGAGGTGAGTTTTACTCCCAGTGACGCTGTACAACCATCAAACCTGCAGATCTGCACCGTGGACGAGGAGAAGATAGACTGCAGTCCAGATTATAAAGAGAGAGCGTCTCGTCTCAACACTCTTCAGATTAAAGATGGGCGTGGCTCTGACAGCGGGAACTACACAGTATGGGACACAGTGAATGAGGAGACTCTGGCCATCGTACACGTCCATGTGACAGGTGAGGGAGGGACTGAGACATCATCACACACACTGAACAGTCTTAAGATCTGTCAGGGATTCAGGGGGCGGGGCTTATTAGACATCAAGTGAACCATCAGTTCTCAAAGTTGATGTGTTTAAAGCAGGAAAACTGGGCGAGTGTGAGGGATCTGAGTTTGAACGATCAGAGTTACTGTACATACTGTACAGATCTCCTCAGCAGATCCAGAGCAGGATCTAAACTACAGAGCTCGTACTAATGTGTGTATTCTCTTTCAACACTCACATTTTCTGTGTGTGTGTGTGTATGTGTGTGTGTGTGTGTGTGTGTGTGTGTGTGTGTGTGTGTGTGTTCTGCAGAGGAGCAGGTAGATCCCCACAGGAAGCAGGAGTGTGTTCTGGCAGTGTGTGGGACAGTGTGTGTGACAGTGTGTGTGTTGGTGTCGGTGCTGGTTGGAGTTGGGTTTGTGTTCCTGTTAGTGATGAACCTGCATCTGAGGAGAAAACTTCAGCAGCTCCGTGGAGGATCAGCTCACATCAGGCGTGGACAGAAGGAGATGAACGGACTGACCAACCACGATCTCACCAACCACGATCTCACCAACCATGAGGAGACCCCAGCACACACTCCTCTCACTGCACTGTAAAAACAACAACAAAAAAGTTTTAAGTTTACTCAATTTTTATAGAAATTTGCTGGCCAAACTAAATATTTTACATAGCTGTTTAGTTGACACAACATGTAATTCAAATATTGAAGTGTCATGATTTTTCTGTCGTGGGTGTTTGCTTGGCATAACTGCGGAGGCAAGAAGTCGGTTCCAAACTTGTCTTTTATTTAAAGTAAAGCACAAAATAAAAAGCTCTTCTCTTAGAGCACCTAATACCCTTTAATGTAAATTCTCTTAAGAAAACCAACCAGCACAAAACCAGAACTTTTACACAACAAAAGCTAAAGACATCTGACTGAACTTCAGTCAGGCTATTATTTATAAGAACCTTAATTTAACTGCCCCGGTTCAGGTGTGTGCTTCCTTCACCTGACCGAGGTGCATTCTGGGACATGAAGTTCACAAACAAAAACATCACAAAAAAGAAACACAACTAAATCAAAAAACAAGTCTAGGCGTTTGTCGCCCTCTAGTGGTTAACCCTTACATGAAGGCAGCTCTAGTGCTGTTGATTGTGGGGTTAATTAATTATATTTCTCTAGGGTTGATTTAGCCCAACTTTACATCCAATCAAAACATGTAAATTATCTCACACTGGTGTAGTTTGTTAAAGTGATTGATTTCTATAAAAAAAAAAAAAAAGTTGGCCGAAAAACACAAAGATTACTTTAAAAAAAAAAACTTTATTCTTTATTCCGGCTCAACTTGTGTTTTGTGGTTTATTCAGTCTGTTTCTCTAAAGTTTACAAGAACACTTTGTTACCCCATAGGTGGACCAACAGTACAGTATTGTTGTATACAGTATATAGTATTTAACATTGATCTAGTTTATACAGTCTGACCAGCAGCACTGAACACTGGAAACCAGTACTGATATCATCTCTTACATCTTACTTATAACCACCTCATGAGGAGTGTGTGTGTGTGTGTGTGTGTGTGTGTGTACACTGTAAAAAATGTTCGTAATTCTAACAGTAAAATACCGTATAAATGCTACAGAATAAAACCATATTTCACAAAACTTGGGATAACTGTAGATTTTACAGTGAAAAACTGTAATTAGTTTTACAGAGTAAGACCTTAAATTTAACAGTTAAAAACATATGAAAATATGGTTTATTGCAGTAAAATTTATGATATACTGTATTTATAAAAGGGAAACTCTCAGAGAAGGTATTTGTTACTAATATCATGAAGCATCAGTTTATATTTTACTAAACCTTTGTTGATAGAGTTTAAAAATCAGAAAAATATCTGCTCTGTAAAAAATAAACTTTAAAATTTTATGGTAAAAAACTGGCAGCTGTGATTGACAGAAATTTACCATAAAAAATACGGTAGCAACGTTATTGTTTGTACGGGACTGAACTCATTATACTGGATATTTTATGGATATTAATAGTTTTTTCTACGGTTTATAGCCGTCTAATTTACATTAACCGAGGACTTCATATTAGTGAATGGTATTCCACCCTTTGATGACTGTGGTGAGGACAGCCGCTAGCACGCGCCACTTCACCCGCCGCCACCGCCAGACTTAGAGTGTCTGCCCAATAAACTGTCCACCCTGACATTTGTTTATTTGATTTTGAGAATTTAAATATTGTTTTTCTGTCTTTATTAAAGAATACATGAGGCCGTGCTGATGTCCGAGTCTTGAATAACTTTTGATGGGTTTTGATGATTTGATTTAGGTTTGTATTCATCAATTTGTATAAAGGTACTCTTAATAGTTTATTAACAGTAAAATCCGAATGCTTAGCAGTGTAACTTCTATCTCTTTTAGCTCCAGCTAGTGGGATAAAATGATGCTGTCACAGAATTGCTGAATGAATTCACAGTGGTTATTCATAATAAAACAAATAGTCCAACAACAACGACAGCAATTGTGTAGCCAGCATGGTAGTGTAGCGGTTAGCACTGTCGCCTTCCACCACCAGGGTCTGGGTTCGATTCCCGTCTCTGTGTGCATGGAGTTTGTATGTTCTCCCCGTGCTTGGTGGGTTTCCTCCAGGTACTCGTCACCCCCCCCCCCCCCCCCCCCCCCCCCCCCCCCAATATATAGGATAAAGTTGTATAGATGATGGGTGAGAGTGTGTGAGTACTGAGCTGTAAAAAATGTGGAAATAAACCGTTATTATTACAACATAAATCTTTAAATTAGACAGTTCTGAGCTGTAAAAAACATGGTTATGATCCGTATTTATTACAATGTAAACCCTGGAATTTGGCGGGAATAAACTGTTTTTATAACAACATAAACATGTTCATTAGACAGTTATAAACCGTAATAAAGAAAAAAGAAAATCTGTAAAAAAAAAAAAACGGTAAACTTCTGACAACCACAGCTACCATTTTTTTTTTACTGTAAACTTTACGGTTTATTATTTATATACAGTGTATTTTTACTGTCTGTGTCTCTACATTATTCACTTTAACCTCGTTCCATATATTTCCCCCATTACCCATCATGCATTACTCTTAATCACATGATTTCATCATGTGACTGTTCTAGATTTTTCCTCTCAGCTTCTCTAACTTGTAGATTTTGCTGATGTGGAGAATTTTATAGCCAGTTCTTTTTATTTTATAATAAGTATTTTATAATAACTCTTAAACCTCATCATTATTTTCTTTTGTGAAGGTTATGTACAATATCTGTGCTCTTAATGTGACTATGTATATGAACATCACACTGGTTTTAATTCAGGTTCCTATTGTTACTTAAAGCTCAAGGGTTGCCAGATTTCAACAGAACATCAAACATGTGTGAGTGAGTGTGTGTGTGTGTGTGTGTGTGTGTGTGTGTGTGTGTGTGTGTGTGTGTGTGTGTGTGTGTGTGATCCTGTATAAAGACTTTTCCAGCTTGAGGGAATGTAATAAAAATGAAGCCATAATAAAGCTGAGTGTTTAGTGACTGTGTTGAGTTTAATGTCATTATATTTTATTATCATGTTATTATAAGACTTTTATCACTAGTCATTATCACACAGACACAGGTTTAGATTCATCCCTGTTTAACAAGCCGGAGGTGACGGTGCTGCAGAAAACCTCCTCTAACTCAACAATCTCACACACACACACACACACACACACACACACTGTCACTTCCTGCTGCAGCATGTACTGTACTGTAGCATGACCTCACTGTTATGAGCTTCATCATCAATGGAGAAAAAGATAAATTAAACTTCAACATAATTGTATTATAGTACACTTTCCAAAAATATATTATAGGAAAATATACTTTAAGTGAAAAGTCAGTGTAATTTCTAAATCATACTTATTTAAACTTAGTTTTTCTATTTATTTTTGGCATGTTTTAAAAATCATCATAGTAAAAAAGTCATTGTAACAATGTACAGAAAGTATACATTAGAATACACATTTTAATATGCGGTAGTCTCAGTATATTTTCAGTTACATTGAAATCTACTTATTCATTCATATATTTAGTTCACTACTCTCACACTTAACTCACATTTGCACATTAAGCCTCATTTATATTATATTAGAACATAAACTCACATGTGGGCAGCACGGTGGTGTAGTGGTTAGCACTGTCGCCTTGCACCTCCAGGGTCTGGGTTCGATTCCCCGGCCAGGCTCGATTCCCGTCTCTGTGTGCATGGAGTTTGCATGTTCTCCCCGTGCTTGGTGGGTTTCCTCCGGGTACTCCGGTTTCCTCCCACAGTCCAAAGATATGCAGGTTAGGCTAATTGGCGTTCCTAAATTGCCCGTAGTGTGTGATTGGGTGTGTGAGCGTGTGTATGTGTGTGTGCCCTGCGATGGATTGGCACCCTGTCCAGGGTGTATCCCGCCTAGTGCCCGAAGTCTCCTGGGATAGGCTCCAGGTCCCCCCCGACCCTGAACTCAGGATTAAGCGGTATAGAGAATGAATGAATGAATGAATAAACTCACATTTTTATTATTATCAAATATGGTATTACTATTATAATGAAGCCACGAGACAGCCGTCAAGACTAATACAAATTCTTGTATAATGTTAATTTAGTAGAATTTATTTTTCAGGGGTTTGTCATGAATATGCAAATAAATATTTATATATAATAAAAATATTTTTTATAATGAAAAATTGGATGAAACTATTTTTATTATAAAATAAACAATATAAAAGTATTGTTTATTTATGTTATTATGACAACAAATGCGAGAAGCGCATCGAAGAATGAAACAATCCAAGATCAGGACAAATCCACAACAATCAAATCCAGCTAACTGAGTTAGCGACGTACGAAGAACACCCCCCTGATCTGGTGCTTTTACTTATTGTTAAAAACTGTGATAACATCAGCTAAATAATAATAATAATAGGCGGCGCGGTGGTGTAGTGGTTAGCACTGTCGCCTGCACCTCCAGGGTCTGGGTTCGATTCCCCAGCCAGGCTCGATTCCCGTTTCTGTGTGCATGGAGTTTGCATGTTCTCCCCGTTCTTGGTGGGTTTCCTCCGGGTACTCCGGTTTCCTCCCACAGTCCAAAGATATGCAGGCTAATTGGCATTCCTAAATTGCCCATAGTGTGTGATTGGGTGTGTGTGTGCCCTGCGATGGATTGGCACCCTGTCCAGGGTGTACCCCGTCTAGTGCCCGAAGTCTCCTGGGATAGGCTCCAGGTCCTCCGCGACCCTGAACACAGGATTAAGCGGTATAGAAAATGAATGAATGAATAATAATAATAATAATAATAAAAGACAGGAGGTGGAGCTAAAACATTAAAGTCTGTTCATCATGTTGTAAACTTACATAAACAGAATACAGTTTTAATATTCACTGTATTTACTTTATTATGGATTCTTCTCTATAAATTACATGTAAGAGGAGATGTTAGTTTTTCTGCACATTGTTAAACACGTGGGCGGCGCGGTGGTGTAGTGGTTAGCACTGTCGCCTTGCACCTCCAGGGTCTGGGTTCGATTCCCCGGCCAGGCTCGATTCCCGTCTCTGTGTGCATGGAGTTTGCATGTTCTCCCCGTGTTGGTGGGTTTCCTCCGGGTACTCCGGTTTCCTCCCACAGTCCAAAGATATGCAGGTTAGGCTAATTGGCGTTCCTAAATTGCCCGTAGTGTGTGATTGGGTGTGTGAGCGTGTGTATGTGTGTGTGCCCTGCGATGGATTGGCACCCTGTCCAGGGTGTACCCCGCCTAGTGCCCGAAGTCTCCTGGGATAGACTCCAGGTCCCCCGCGACCCTGAACACAGGATTAAGCGGTATAGAAAATGGATGGATGGATGTTAAACACGTTTCCAGTTGTCCATGTGAACTACACTGCCTGACTAAATGTTAAGTCACACACACTAAGATGTCTTTATTCCACCTCTAGCTTTGCTTACACTGGGCCAGGGGTAGCTCAGTGGTTAAAGGTATTGGACTACGGTTTGGAAGATCCCAGGTTCAAACCCGACAACCACCAAGTTGCCACTGGTGGACCCTTGAGCAAGCTTGAGCAAACCCTCAACTGCTCAGATCTATAATGAGATAAAAAATATAAATAAAATAAGAGCGTCTGCCAAATGCCTAAATGTAAATGTTCCACTAGCGTGACCTCATTTAAACAGCCTCCTGCAGACATTCATAATAATAATAAAGTTAATGTCTCTCCAGAGCTGCGTTAGTTTTCTTGTATTGATGGTGGGGGAGTCGAGCCGCTCTGTAAAGTCTGCTCCAGCACGTCCCAGAGACACTCACTGGGGTTAAAGGTCAGGATCAGAGACGGTCCTTGTCTCCTCCAGTACTGTGGACACTGAGCACTATAACTTTTACATTGTTCTACTGATGTTAATGAGGTGTTTTATTATTCAGGGGGAGATGATCTGTGTGTGGGGTTAAAAAAAAAAAAGTATCTAAAGTTATGTACAATCTCGACCGGTTGCTGCTGGACGCTCGAGAGCAGCAGTGTGTGTTAGTGTCAGGCTTACTGTACTGTATGTCCACTAAATTACTTCTGTGTTGGACAGAAACTCACTGCCATGAGGAAGTGTAAAATCTCACATTTATTAAACCTGGATTTGGTGTCATTTTATTTTAATGTACATGAAACATGTAGAAAGTGTTTACACTGTCAGAATGACTTTTTATCTCTACATCCCTCACTGTAGTGTTTTCTGTGTTTCAGGTTTTTCTGTGTTCTGAAATTGATTACTGAAATAAAACTGTCACAATAATGTATTCATAAGTGCTAATAATTAACTATCATGGAGAAAAATGTGACAAAATCAGCAAACAAACAAATGAAAACAAATAGTCACACACCAGCAGTCAGTGTGGTTTTATCTACAGTATAACACTGGACTGTTGTGGATAACAGTGGTGTCCACATACTTATGACCTCTTAGTACATCTTCATGGCTGTAGGGTCAGTGATCAGAGTTTTCCTTTAACACACTGCAGTGATGCTCAACTACACACTCCAGTACAGAAAGTGGGATGTAAAGGGCAAAAGTCTACAAATCACTTTCCCTATTGTCTCCTGCCTGCGCGTGCACGTGCTGTACGTGAGCGCGCATGGCAAGCCGTTTAATGGCAAAATCTGCCCATCCGGAATGAACCTT
>CM060122.1:2289455-2466955 GCA_030522415.1 Channallabes apus
ACAGGGACGTACACGTGTCGGTGTGAGGACAGTGAGGTCTGTGACGTGCGTCTCTTCGTCCAGAGTGAGTGTCCTTCAGTCTGCGCTCGGTCCTGAGTGTGTGTGTGTGTGTGTGTGTGAGCTCCTGGTGTCATTGTGTTAGGAGAGGTTTAAACACTGTCCGTCTCTGTGCTCAGCGCTTCCTGTAGTGTTAAACATCACACAGTCACTGTAACGAGTGTATGAACCTCAACACTACACACACTTTCTCCTGGTGTCTCTAATTCCCTCACTTTCCTCTCCTTAGCTGTAGAGAGGCGTGTTATTACCCCAGGAGAGCCCATAGACGTGCACTTACCCCTCACTGACCGGGTGGAGGTGAGTTTTACTCCCAGTGACGCTGTACAACCATCAAACCTGCAGATCTGCACCGTGGACGAGGAGAAGATAGACTGCAGTCCAGATTATAAAGAGAGAGCGTCTCGTCTCAACACTCTTCAGATTAAAGATGGGCGTGGCTCTGACAGCGGGAACTACACAGTATGGGACACAGTGAATGAGGAGACTCTGGCCATCGTACACGTCCATGTGACAGGTGAGGGAGGGACTGAGACATCATCACACACACTGAACAGTCTTAAGATCTGTCAGGGATTCAGGGGGCGGGGCTTATTAGACATCAAGTGAACCATCAGTTCTCAAAGTTGATGTGTTTAAAGCAGGAAAACTGGGCGAGTGTGAGGGATCTGAGTTTGAACGATCAGAGTTACTGTACATACTGTACAGATCTCCTCAGCAGATCCAGAGCAGGATCTAAACTACAGAGCTCGTACTAATGTGTGTATTCTCTTTCAACACTCACATTTTCTGTGTGTGTGTGTGTGTATGTATGTGTGTGTGTGTGTGTTCTGCAGAGGAGCAGGTAGATCCCCACAGGAAGCAGGAGTGTGTTCTGGCAGTGTGTGGGACAGTGTGTGTGACAGTGTGTGTGTTGGTGTCGGTGCTGGTTGGAGTTGGGTTTGTGTTCCTGTTAGTGATGAACCTGCGTCTGAGGAGAGAACTTCAGCAGCTCCGTGGAGGATCAGCTCACACCAGGCGTGGACAGAAGGAGATGAACGGACTGACCAACCACGATCACACCAACCACGATCTCACCAACCATGAGGAGACCCCAGCACACACTCCTCTCACTGCACTGTAAAAACAACAACAAAAAAGTTTTAAGTTTACTCAATTTTTACAGAAATTTGCTGGCCAAACTAAATATTTTACATAGCTGTTTAGTTGACACAACATGTAATTCAAATATTGAAGTGTCATGATTTTTCTGTCGTGGGTGTTTGCTTGGCATAACTGCGGAGGCAAGAAGTCGGTTCCAAACTTGTCTTTTATTTAAAGTAAAGCACAAAATAAAAAGCTCTTCTCTTAGAGCACCTAATACCCTTTAATGTAAATTCTCTTAAGAAAACCAACCAGCACAAAACCAGAACTTTTACACAACAAAAGCTAAAGACATCTGACTGAACTTCAGTCAGGCTATTATTTATAAGAAACTTAATTTAACTGCCCCGGTTCAGGTGTGTGCTTCCTTCACCTGACCGAGGTGCATTCTGGGACATGAAGTTCACAAACAAAAACATCACAAAAAAGAAACACAACTAAATCAAAAAACAAGTCTAGGCGTTTGTCGCCCTCTAGTGGTTAACCCTTACATGAAGTCAGCTCTAGTGCTGTTGATTGTGGGGTTAATTAATTATATTTCTCTAGGGTTGATTTAGCCCAACTTTACATCCAATCAAAACATGTAAATTATCTCACACTGGTGTAGTTTGTTAAAGTGATTGATTTTCTATAAAAAATAAAAAAAAGTTGGCCGAAAAACACAAAGATTACTTTAAGAAAAAAAAACTTTGTTCTTTATTCCGGCTCAACTTGTGTTTTGTGGTTTATTCAGTCTGTTTCTCTAAAGTTTACAAGAACACTTTGTTACCCCATAGGTGGACCAACAGTACAGTATTGTTGTATACAGTATATAGCAGGGGTGTAGATTTAGGGTGGACGGAGGGGATGTGTCCCCACCAATACCCTCCGATCATTGAAATGTCCCCACCAATAATTTAATCCACTTAAAAAAATAATTGTGAAAAAGTAAAAAAATAATTGTGAAAAAAATTAAATAAATCGTGCTGTCAGCATTAACCTAGACACGCAGAAAGGGATAAATCACGTTCTCTCCTTGAGTCCTCCCGCCCCCAAAACTAATGAACATTTTGATTGGCTGTTCCTTTCCCTGCTATCATGTGATAGGCTATTGGCTGCGTTCAGACACAAGCAGCGCCAAATGCAATGGATTTTTTTTCCCGTGCAAGAAGGTGTGTTGGGTGACAGACATGTGAGGAGGCGGCAGCAAAAAAAAAAAAAAGAAAGAAACTGGACATAAAGAGCTTCAAGTCCATCAAAGTCCATCAAAGTAACGACAACAGTTAACGTTACTGCTAGTGTTTTTTATTTAATTTTTTTACCCCTTTGATGCACATTCATTACAGCAGGGCAGGTTATAGTCTGTGAATACGGCCTTCAAACTAACAGCAGATTAAACAGCTAAATGTAAAAGTATAAATATGATCGCTGTCAGTCTCCTAATCTAATGACTGTTTGTCAGAAATGAGTCTTGTGAAAGTAATTGATAAACTACATACTAGAATTTAGTTACAGTTCACCAATAGACAATCAGCTTCACACAAATAGTTTTTAAAATGCATTCACTGACTGCATCAACAATGACACAAATGAGCTTGAACAATGCTGCTGTATGCCATGTCCACCAGAACAGTCTGGACAATATTGATGTCAAACAAATATGCCAGCAGTTTATTTCTGTTAACGAGAGGCGAAGGCATGTTTTTGGCTCCTTCATATAGGAGCAATAGGCATTGAGCTGTTGTGTGGTACCTAACAGTATTCATGTTTAGATATAATCTACTTTTATATATACTGATGCTTGAGATGTTTCGTTTGCACTATGGCTCAATAAAGAATAGTCTTTATTAAACTATCTTTTTGTCAGTTATTAAACATTCCTTTAAGATTCAAGATTCAAAGAACTTTATTAATCCCAGAGGGAAATTGCTCTTATGCAGTTGCTCAGATTAATTTACCGGGAAGCAAGGAAAAGTTAGATTATGAAAAAATATATATTAGACAGGAAAATTAAATTAAAGAAATAAAAATAAAAAAATTTAAGGAAAAATAACAATAAATAGAAGTAAAATAGAATAGAATAGAATTATCTCTGGCACATAATTTAGTTACATATTGCACTAGAACTTTAGTGCAAGTGAAAAGAAGTATTGCACAAGTGTATTATAATCAGATATTTGCACTTAGAACATTTGGTTGTGTGAACAGAAGTGTCATTTACATTTAGCAGACGCTCTTATCCAGAGCGACTTACATTTTTTTTTTTTTTTCCACGTCATTACACATCTGAGCAGTTGAGGGCCTTGCTCAAGGGCCCAACAGTGGCAACTTGGTGGTTGTGGGGTTTGAACCTGGGATCTTCCGAACCATAGTCCAATGCCTTAACCACTGAGCTACCCCTGGCCCCATGTCATAAAATGTTATTAACCAGGAACCACTAACATTACACTATTCCTTAATTTAACTTAATGAATTGCATTTCGAGTGGATTAATATCTATCGAAGCATTGCTAGTATTAATGTAAAGTGATTTTGCATTTTGCAGCATATTAAAAAAACATGCATTCCATGGACGGAGTTGGGGTGGGGGTGTTGGTGGGTGGGGCAGGGGATGGGGGGGGGTGGAGTCATAGGTCCCCACCAGTGTCCAGACCAAATCTACGCCCTTGGTATTGTAACAAACTCGCTACTATTGTTGAAGACAGTAACTTGCCGTTAACAGAAATCAGGGTAGGATAAGGACCACCAGAGATATCAAGTATATATATTCAAAGTGTATATACATTTAATGAAGTGCTCTACCAATTACCACTCACTCGCCGGCCACTCATACCACATTCATACAGTCCATGTTCGCGCTCATACAGAGCCCTTTCTCTCTCAACCCAAGTCCATAAGTCAATAATCAAAGCCAGGCACCGTCCTGCTCCAAGCCCAACGTCTTTACTGTGAGCGACGTCCCTCTGAGGGTGACGCGGGTGTAGCTGATGGTTCAGCCCCGCGTGCAACAGCCGCTAGCGTGGTTTCCCGGGGGGGGACAGCAGTAACACACTTCAACACCCAGGAGAACACAAACCAAACATAGAACAAAAAACCCTCCTGCATAAGCACAGCAAGAGGGATGCAATCAGTGCACAGTAAGCACATATAATGGCCACGACGGGCCTTGCACAACAAACATATTAAAATCCATGTACAGTACTCACATGCGTGTTGGACAGACATATCCCGCATTCAGGTTTCTAATATATTAGCTTTTAGCATTAAACTTTAGCATTAAGCATTTAGCATAGGCTGTGTTATGGCTGCTGTTACCTGGCCCAGCCTCTCTTCCTCTTTTATGGGAGTTGCTTAATTAGCTCCCACAGCGCCCCCAATGACCGGGAGCCCGTAACTAGGCAACCGCCTGTTACACCCCCTCCCCCTCGGAAGAAGGCGTGACGTCGCCATAGAAGGGTTTCATGTTGGCCACATGGACCGTGAATGTCTCGGTCTGATTAATCATTTTCACCTGGCAATTCACCTTACTGAGGACTTCGATGACCTTGGCAGGCCCCTTCCATTTTGGAGCTAGCTTGGCCATGTAAGAATCCTCTGCCCGAGACTGAGGAAAAGCACGAACCCAGACAAGGTCGCCCTCATGGTATATGACAGCCCGTCGTCTGAGGTTATAGTACTTCGCCTGCCTTTCTTGGGCACGGGCCACATTGCTCCGGACAGCCTGGAACAGGGCTTCTTGCCGCTCCACGGTGGAATAGGCCGGATGGTCAGGTGAAATGTTTCGATGCAGCATTCTTTCCAGAGGTCCCTTCAGTTTACGTCCCAGTGCTATCTCAGCCGGAGTATGATCGGTGCTTTCCTGCCAGGCTGTGTTGATGGCAAACCGGAACTCAGGAAGCCATTGGTCCCACTGTTTGTGGTTTTCCTTGATGAATGCTGCCATCATGAATTTTAATGTCTGGTTAGTACGTTCCGTGATGTTGGTTTGGGGATGATATGCGGTGGTGAGCTTCTGGGTAACGCCCCATTGTTGGCAGATGGTGTTGAGCAGCTGGGAGGTGAACTGCGGGCCCCTATCAGACACCAGATAAGCTGGCGTGCCCCACCGTGTGAAAATCTCCTTGATTAAAATACTGGCTATGTTATGAGCCTTCGCTGTTCTTATAGGAAACATCTCGACCCATTTGCTGCAGTAATCTACGACTACCAGCAGATGCTCATTGAGCCGCGATGACCGTGGAAAAGGACCCATGAGATCCACTCCCAACATAAAACCAGGTTCTACCACGGGTGTGCTTTGCAGTAGCCCTGCCAGCTTACTTATGCGAGGTTTGTATTTCTGACAGGTGGCGCAGTTCTTACAGTGTTCCCAGACATCCCGACGTATCTCAGGCCAGTAGGCGACTTCCAGCAGTCTCCGTAGGGTTTTCATCCGCCCTAGATGACCACTGAGAGGGTTGTCGTGGGCATACTGCAGGTACTGAGGACGCAGAGATGTTGGGATGACCAGCTGAAGTAGACTACGTCCAGCCTGTTTGGGGATCTGATGATACAGGAACTGATTTATCACACAATAATGTATTTTTTCCAGGTCAGGATCTAACCTTGCCTCTTTCCAAAGTGTCTGAAGTGTCTCGTCCGCCTTTTGGGCCTTCTCCAGTTCCTCCCAATCACAGGGCAGACCCCACTGTAGATCACTGCCTCGGTGCACGGCCAGGGGGGCGTTCATGGTTTCCTCGTCCCAGCGTCGTGACAGGGAATCAGGAACGGTATTGCATTGCCCCTTTCGGTATTGGACCATAAATTCAAATGCTTGTAGTCTAAGCACCCATCGTGTAAGGCGTGAGGAGGGGTTTGGATGGTTAAAAACCCATGTCAGAGCAGCATGGTCCGTAATAATAGTAAAAGCCTTTCCCTCCAGGTACTGACGCCATTTCTCCACCGCCCACACTACCGCCAAACATTCCTTTTCTGATGCAGAATATCTGGTTTCAGGTCCGTGCAGCAGCCGGGAGGCATAGGCGATCACATGCTCTCCATCTTCGTGATCTTGGGTGAGTACCGCACCCAGGCCGACGTTGCTGGCATCTGTCTGAACCTTGAAGGGGCGGACGAAGTCTGGAGCCGTTAAGATCGGTGCGCGTTGCAGAGCAGTTTTCAGATCTTCAAAGGCTGTCTGGCATTCGGGGCTCCACACCCACCTGGCTCCTTTCTTCTTCAGGGCATGCAAAGGAGCAGCACGCTCTGAGAAGCGGGGTATGAATCGGTGGTACCAACCAGCCAGCCCTAGGAAGCGCTGTAGCTCCTTCAGGTTGCAGGGAATGGGGTAAGTTTGGATTGCCGCTACTTTAGCCTCTTCTGTCTTTATGCCTTCTGCTGATATCACGTGCCCCAGAAAGGAGAGAGATGACTGACAGAATTTGCATTTTTTCAGATTGAGCGTGAGACCAGCCACTTCGAGTACAGAAAAAATCTGTCGGAGATGGTCAAGGTGGGAGCTGGCATCCTTAGAGTAGATGACGATGTCGTCAATGTAGACGAAACAGTATTTCCCAATTGCTTCAACTAAAACGGAGGTCATGAGTCTTTGAAAGGTTGCCCCTGCATTTTTGAGACCGAAGGGAAGACGGAGGAACTCATACTGATTGTTCTTGGTCACGAACGCTGTCTTAAGGATGCTATCCGAGTGCATTTCCACCTGCCAGTAGCCGCTACGCAGATCCAGAGAGCTGAATATAGTGGCCCCATAGAGCGCTTCCAGGATTTCGTGGACCTGGGGCATGGGGAAGCCGTCCAGCGGTGTTTTGCTGTTGAGGGCTCTAAAGTCCACACAGAAACGGGTCCCACCCCCCTTTTTACCCACCAGCACGACCGGGGCGGCCCATGGTGAGGTGAATGGCCTGATAATACCAGCCTCTAGCATCCTGGCGACTTCATCCTCTACAATCTGCTGTTTATGGACAGGTACAGGATAAGCTTTTTTCCTGACTGGTCTCTCATCGGTGGTGTATATATGATGAGTTAAAACCTTGGTATGGCCAATTTGATCGGTGCATACAGTTGGCCATTCTAATAATAGTTCTTGCACTTGATGTTTGTAACTTCCTGTCATAGTGGCGTTGTTGACCAGGTCGGAGATGATGGCTTCGGAGGCTACAGGATTGGCTACATAGAGGGAGACTTGGTCGCGTGTGGATGAACAGAGCGGGAAGTTTTCCCAGTCTCTACCCGGGATAGTGTAGGAGCGTTGGCTAAAATTAATCTGTATACCCACGTCCGTTAAAAAGTCCAACCCTAATACGCAGGGGAAGGTAAGATCACGATCTTTCATAATAAAAAGACAAATCTCTACTTCTACCCCTTGTAATGAGCACCGGGCATATAGCTTGCCTATTGCAACCTGCACTAAGCCATTGGCTAATGAAAACGACTGTCCCTTTGCCGACTGCCACCTTTCCGCTGGTCCCTTTATCCTTCTCCATAGCGTCTCGGTGATGAGGGAGAAGGTGCTGCCTGTGTCGATGACGGCCGTACAGGGTACCTGATTTAAGGCGAGCTGCACCATTAACAGAGAAGGACTGGCCTGGGCTATGCCAAGGCTGGAAGGTCCTTTGCCCTCCTTCATCTGTTTGGGGACTAGAATGGGATTTTGCCTTTGTCTAAAAGCTTTAGCGGCATTAAAATCTCTTTCCACCAGCATCCCGATCCGTACCAGCTCGCTTATGGTGATGACTGTACTCCGCAACAGGCTGGCGATCCGGGGGTTGCAATTCCTCAAGGTTGCTTGTACAATATCTCTTTCAGTCATCCTTGGTTTCCATCTTAGGCAGAGGGCTCGATACTGGAAGGCGAAGTCCCTTATGCTCTCATCAGGGCGCTGGACTCGCTCTCTCAGACGCTTCTCAGCCTCGACCTCATGATCCTCGGTGAGGAATGCCTTCAGCAGTGCAGCTTTGAATGATCTCCAGCTCTTGACACCATGTCTCTCTGCGGTCCACCAGTCTTTAGCAGTGTGGGTGAGTATAGAAGGGAGCGTAGCTAATATGTCACTATCGGAAAGTGGGTGTAAAGCTAAGTATTCCTCACACCTTTCCACAAAACTAATGGGGTCTTCTCCTTCAGTACCGCTAAACCTGGGAAACTCCAGTTTTATAGGGGCCTTGAAGGTAGGAGCATGCGTGCAGCTACTGGGAAATGGAGGATGAGAACTGGACTCTGGTTGACGGAATGGAGTGGAGGTAACGACCTGCTGCGCGTCCATCATGGCTTTTAGCTGTAAGTCCCGTCTCTTCATACATTCCATCACGGCATGGCCTACGTCGTTCAATTGACCTTCACATTGTTTTTTTATCGTCTGGCCCATTTGTTGCATCTCTTCTTGCACGCTCTCTAGCTTGTGTTGGCTCACCAGAATGTCTGTATCTCGACCGCGCTGCAGTTCCCCCACCTGGTCAGACAGTTCGTACACTCGCTGGGAGAGTCTACTTTCCAGGTCCCGCAGAGCCGTCTCCAGTTGGTTGAGGCGGTTTGCCAATACCAGAGATGAGACTTTGGTCATCCTCAGTGTCGACGGGAGGAAGGGAAGGCCGCTGGTCATCGGGGAGTGGTTGTTCTACCCCTTCGTTGCCGCGCGTATCCTCGTCATCCGCCCCAGAACATCCTTCATCCTCGGTGTCCAGGTAGAGATGGCTAAGAGTTTGAATTAACTCCTGGATGGGCTCACGACGCGTTACAAAAGGTCCTGCAGTGAAGTCATGGGCCAACGACCCTTCCTCAGCTTGTACGTCGGATTCGGCCATCATTGCCCCTATTTGCCTTCAACAAATGACACGATTAATCAGACCCTTGAGTGAGAGTATTTGCAAAACGTAAAATGGTACGAGAGAAGGCTGGCTAGGTAACAGCTATCGGCACCGATTAACCATGCAAGAATAAACAGCAACAATAACATATAAATGTCAAATACACACAATATATATATATATATATATATATATATATATATATATATATATATATATATATATATATATATACAGTGGTGTGAAAAACTATTTGCCCCCTTCCTGATTTCTTATTCTTTTGCATGTTTATCACACTTAAATGTTTCTGCTCATCAAAAACCATTAACTATTAGTCAAAGATAACATAATTGAACACAAAATGCAGTTTTTAAATGAAGGTTTACATTATTAAGGGAGAAAAAAAACTCCAAATCTACATGGCCCTGTGTGAAAAAGTGATTGCCCCCCTTGTTAAAAAATAACTTAGCAAAAAATTGTTTATCACACCTGAGTTCAATTTCTGTAGTCACCCCCAGGCCTGATTACTGCCACACCTGTTTCAATCAAGAAATCACTTAAATAGGAGCCACCTGACACAGAGAAGTAGACCAAAAGCACCTCAAAAGCTAGACATCATGCCAAGATCCAAAGAAATTCAGGAACAAATGAGAACAAAAGTAATTGAGATCTATCAGTCTGGTAAAGGTTATAAAGCCATATCTAAAGCTTTGGGACTCCAGCGAACCACAGTGAGAGCCATTATCCACAAATGGCAAAAACATGGAACAGTGGTGAACCTTCCCAGGAGTAGCCGACTGACCAAAATTACCCCAAGAGCGCAGAGACAACTCATCCGAGAGGCCACAAAAGACCCCAGGACAACATCTAAAGAACTGCAGGCCTCACTTGCCTCAATTAAGGTCAGTGTTCACGACTCCACCATAAGAAAGAGACTGGGCAGAAACGGCCTGCATGGCAGATTTCCAAGGCGCAAACCACTTTTAAGCAAAAAGAACATTAAGGCTCGTCTCAATTTTGCTAAAAAACATCTCAATGATTGCCAAGACTTTTGGGAAAATACCTTGTGGACCGACGAGACAAAAGTTGAACATTTTGCAATGTGCGTGTCCCGTTACATCTGGCGTAAAAGTAACACAGCATTTCAGAAAAAGAACATCATACCAACAGTAAAATATGGTGGTGGTAGTGTGATGGTCTGGGGTTGTTTTGCTGCTTCAGGACCTGGAAGGCTTGCTGTGATAGATGGAACCTGTCACGTTTCTATCATTAATCGCTGTCTTTTCTCCTTTTTTCCCACGCTGTCATGTCTTCTCCCTCACGTGCTCGTGTTTTCCGCCCATCTGTCATGCTCTTACTGTCATGCCCGAGCCTCCTCAGTCCCGGAGAGAAAGATCCGGCTCGCCGGATTACTGAGCCGTGGCTTTGTCTCCCCCTAGTGTGTCCACGTGTGTCATTACTCATCACGATTAACTAACTCAGTTCACCTGTGCACACCTCACCTGCCTCCCTACTTAAACCCAGCCGAACCCACACCACACTGTCTGGTCACCGTTGTATCACTCCTCACTAACATGTGTATGTCTTTCTGCTCTCCCCAGGTTTGAAGCGGTATCTGCAGGCGAAGTTAGGCGAAGCGGGACAGCTTCGCCGATCACGTAATATCCTCTGAAGACACAGAGAGGTTTTGTTTCTGTTGTTACGTTTGTTTCTGAAAGAATGACATTTTTGGTTGAAAGTGACTTCTAGTTTAAAACCGCCTGCAGACCGCGCCTGGTTATCGGCGTAGTGAACGCCTGGTTAAAAAACATTACTGTGACGAGTCTCTGAGACGTTTTCTTTGGAGGCAAGACACTCAATAAAGACTATATTTTCCTGCACTTGCGTTTGACGTGTGTGTGTGTGCTTCACGCAGAGTGAGAGAACCATGACAGATGACCAGACCCCTAATCAACGAAACGCAGCAGGAACACCCCTACCGAGGGATACACCTCCCATGATGGATTACATCCGCCGGCAGCAGGGACAGATGGACAGCCTGGCCCGAGCCATTAATGACTTGGCTCATAGTGTCCGGGACATCGCCACGAGCCAGTCACCCCCCCCGGCGGGGTCCCCGCGCCGCGCACGATCCCCCCCAAGGGCAGCGCCCCCGGAACGCTATGCTGGGGACCCCGAGGCATGTAAAAAATTTCTCTTAGCCTGCGAGCTCTATTTTGTGGATTACCCGGACCTGGACGACCAAGGGAAGGTCAGATTCGTCACCCAACGGCTCACAGGGCCCGCCATGGACTGGGCCACAGCATTGTGGAGCGCGGGCGGCCGGGAGACGTGCGACTATGGGCGGTTCATAAGGGCCTTCCGCGCGGTATTTGACCACCCTGATCAGGGTAGAAGCGGAGAACAACAACTATTGAAAATAAAACAAGGATCTACCACCGTGGCGGAGTATGCTATCCGCTTTAAGATCCTGGCGGCTGAAAGCGAGTGGTGCGAGAAAAGCCTGCTCGCCCGTTTTCGGGATGGACTGCACCCAGACATCCAGCTGGAACTGGCCTGCAGAGATGCAGAGCTGGACCTGGATGACAGTATCCAGCTGGCGATTAAACTGGACCAGCATCTTCGCAGTCAAAGACGGCAGCCCTCGACACGGACGGCAGGGGGCAGTCTCAACCCGCGCCATCACACCAGCCGCCCAAAAAGCCCTACAGAGTCGCACGAGAGGTCAGCCGCGGAGCCCATGGACGTGGGCACCTCCCGGCTGTCCGCGCAAGAGAGACGCCGCCGGTTCATGACAGGCTTGTGCCTGTATTGCGGAGGAGAAGGACATCTCATCAAGGACTGTCCCATTATACCTAAAGTAATGTCATGCACCCCCACACGTACCACGCAGTCCTTTTGTGTTGATGCTACCCTATCATTTAATGATTATGTTGTGTCTGTTTCCCCCCTCATAGATTCTGGGTCGGCTGGGAACTTCATTTCACTTTCTCTTCTTTCCTCGCTACACGCTCCCGTGTCGAAGCTTCCAACTCTGATCGCGATTAAAGCTATTCTTTTAGCTTTTAAATAATTCTTTTGATTGTGTAAAGCTGTTTTGAGACAATGTCAATTGTTAAAAGCGCTATACAAATAAAACTGAATTGAATTGAATTGAATTGAATTGAATTAAAGCTCTGGATGGCAAACCACTAAATCAATCGCCCGTTTATATGCTCTCCGTGCCCCTGCGATTAACTTTCCCCGGCCACACCGAGGAGCTACAATTCTATGCGCTCCCTCAGGTGAGTCAGTCCGTCGTGCTAGGCCTTCCATGGCTCTGCGTCCATAACCCTAATTTTGATTGGGCAGCCTCTCGCATCGTCTCCTGGTCCCCTCGATGTGCTAAATTCTGCCAACCATCACCGTTAATGGTCCAAACTACTTCAGTCGAAAGCCCCCGCGCCCTAGTATCTACCAGCGTGCCATCCGAGTACACCGCATTTTCAGACGTGTTTAGTGTTAGGGCAGCTGCACGACTTCCCCCTCATCGCCCGTGGGATTGCGCTATTGACCTCCTGCCTGGGAAAGCACCGCCCTGCTCCCGTGTTTACCCGTTGTCCCTGACCGAAACCAGGGCAATGGAGGAATACGTGAGCGAGGCTCTCAGACAGGGGCTCATTAGTCGCTCCACGTCACCCGCGTCGGCTGGTTTCTTTTTCATCGAAAAGAGAGGCGGGGGCCTCAGACCCTGCATAGATTATAGGGGGCTCAATGCCATCACAATAAAATACAAGCACCCACTGCCTCTGGTACCAGCCGCGATCGATCTGCTCCGCGGCGCGTCCATCTTCACTAAACTGGACCTCCGCAGCGCTTATAACCTCGTTCGTGTTCGCAAGGGAGACGAGTGGAAGACTGCGTTTAGCACAACATCAGGACATTACCAATATAATGTAATGGCTTATGGACTGGTAAACGCACCTGCGGTGTTTCAGGGTTTCATGAACGACGTGTTCCGACATATGTTAAACCGTTATGTTATAGTGTATCTGGATGATATCTTGATATACTCGCGGTCATATCACGAGCACGTTGGTCATGTGACGGCCGTCCTCCGTCGCCTAAGGGAACATGGGCTCTATGCGAAGGCGGAAAAATGTGATTTTCACCAAAAGGAGGTCGCATTTTTGGGCTACCGCATAGGGCCACTGGGGGTTCAGATGGACGACGCCAAGGTTAAGTCGGTTCTACAATGGCCGGAACCCACTTCAGTGAAGGCGCTACAAAGTTTCCTTGGGTTTGCCAATTTTTACCGACGCTTTATAAGGGGCTACAGTTCGTTGGCAGCACCGCTCACCAATTTATTAAAAGGGAAACCAAAGCGCTTAGCCACCTTCACGCTGGAAGCGCGTCACGCTTTCCAGCGTCTAAAACACGCATTTACAACAGCGCCTATATTAAAACTTCCCGACCCTAGTAAGCCCTTCGTAGTGGAGGTCGACGCGTCGGAGGTAGGACTAGGGGCGGTGCTGTCACAGCGTCATGGCCACCCAGAGAAATTATTCCCCTGTGCTTTCTTTTCGAGGAAACTGACACCTGCCGAATGCAATTATGATATCGGTAATCGCGAACTGCTCGCAATTAAAGCGGTGTTAGAGGAGTGGCGACATTGGTTGGAGGGAGCAGAACATCCCTTCACGGTACTAACCGATCATCGGAACCTTGAGTACCTCCAACAAGCAAAAAGACTTAACCCGCGTCAAGCCCGCTGGGCGCTGTTTTTCACTCGTTTCGATTTTCACATTACATATCGCCCCGGCTCGAAAAATCTGAAAGCGGATGCGCTATCCCGCTGTTTTGCGTCGCCGGACCGTCCATTGGTACCGGAGCCTATTCTCCCCCCGTCACTCGTGGTTGCCCCGATCACATGGGATTTCGACACGGAGATAGCCCGAGAGACGCGGTCCGACCCCGTGCCGCCGGGCTGTCCCCCGGGTCGAACCTATGTGCCGGAGGCACTACGAGAACGAGTGGCGGGGGAAGCCCATATTAATATCTCATCCGGACATCCCGGCGAGGCAAAAACATTACACCTACTGGAATCAAAGTTCTGGTGGCCAAATATGCGCGAAACAGTGAAAACAGTCGTTTCGTCTTGTGCTATTTGTGCAGCCACTAAAAGTCCCAGAGGGTTGCCAGTTGGGAAATTAATGCCCTTACCAACACCTAATAGACCGTGGTCCCACCTCGCGGTGGACTTTGTCACGGATTTGCCAGTGTCAAAAGGGTACACGACAGTCTTGGTAGTGGTAGATCGCTTCTCTAAGGGCTGTCGCTTTATTCCGTTCTGCTCTCTCCCTACCGCCGCCCAGGTGACTGATGCCTTATTCAACACAGTGTTTCGCTACTATGGTATCCCGGAGGACATTGTTTCAGATCGGGGTCCCCAATTCATCGCTAAGTTCTGGAAAGCTTTTTTCCAGAAATTGGGGACTACTGTTAGTCTAACCTCAGGCTATCACCCTGAGTCTAATGGGCAGGCAGAGCGGACTGTTCAAGACCTCGGGAGGTTCCTCCGTGCATATTGTAGCAGTCGACAACACGAATGGGCAGACTGTTTATTTTGGGCGGAATATGCGCGAAATTCGTTACGACACTCTTCTACCGGCCTAACGCCGTTCCAATGTGTGCTAGGATATCAGCCACCGCTCTGTCCATGGGATGCCACTCCCACCAATATCCCCATGGTGGACGAATGGTTCAAAAAAGCGGAAAAAGTATGGGAGGGGGCTCACGCCCACATCTCCCAAGCAGTTCGTCGGTTCAAACAATTCGCCGATAGGCGGCGAAGGGAAAGTCCTCCGCTCCAGGTAGGAGATCGGGTTTGGCTCTCGACAAAGGACCTCTCTCTCAACCTCCCCTGTCGTAAGCTTTCCCCCCGGTTTATCGGTCCCTTTCCCATCATCGCCCAAGTCAACCCCGTCTCCTTCAAATTGAAATTACCCTCACACATGCGTATTAACCCAGTGTTTCATGTTTCTCTTCTCAGGCCAGTGATGCGGGGGCCGCTGGACGGAGGTGTCATAGACCCTTCGCTCCCCGGAGCTGTGGAGATCGAGGGCGCTCCAGCGTTCAGAGTCCAACAGTTATTGGACTCCCGAAGGCGGGGGGGCTCCCTTCAATATCTTGTGGACTGGGAGGGGTACGGGCCGGAGGAGCGCAGCTGGGTGCCAGCCAAGGACATCCTAAGCTCTGAACTCATTTCTGAGTTTCACCGGGCTCGGCCGGATCGTCCCGCACCCCGCCCTCCGGGTCGACCCGCCCGCCGGCAATACCATCAGGCCGGTGGGTCTCTCCCCCCTTTGGTAACACGAGGGAAGCGCCCACCTCCCCTTCAGGTAGCCGGTCCTGGGGGGGGGGGGGGTGGTGTCATGCCCGAGCCTCCTCAGTCCCGGAGAGAAAGATCCGGCTCGCCGGATTACTGAGCCGTGGCTTTGTCTCCCCCTAGTGTGTCCACGTATGTCATTACTCATCACGATTAACTAACTCAGTTCACCTGTGCACACCTCACCTGCCTCCCTACTTAAACCCAGCCGAACCCACACCACACTGTCTGGTCACCGTTGTATCACTCCTCACTAACATGTGTATGTCTTTCTGCTCTCCCCAGGTTTGAAGCGGTATCTGCAGGCGAAGTTAGGCGAAGCGGGACAGCTTCGCCGATCACGTAATATCCTCTGAAGACACAGAGAGGTTTTGTTTCTGTTGTTACGTTTGTTTCTGAAAGAATGACATTTTTGGTTGAAAGTGACTTCTAGTTTAAAACCGCCTGCAGACCGCGCCTGGTTATC
Organism: Channallabes apus; assembly: GCA_030522415.1. Lineage (NCBI taxonomy): Eukaryota > Metazoa > Chordata > Actinopteri > Siluriformes > Clariidae > Channallabes > Channallabes apus. The sequence goes on from CM060122.1 coordinate 2,305,270, forward strand.
GGCGTAGTGAACGCCTGGTTAAAAAACATTACTGTGACGAGTCTCTGAGACGTTTTCTTTGGAGGCAAGACACTCAATAAAGACTATATTTTCCTGCACTTGCGTTTGACGTGTGTGTGTGTGCTTCACGCAGAGTGAGAGAACCATGACACTTACACACGCCCGCCCACTTTACACACCGGCATCTCATTCACAAACTAATTTCTCCCGGCATTTAAGGAAGCACAGAGCGCGATCTCGTTGCCAGATTATTGCGTGCCTTCAGAGCCCAGTTTTCTCGCGTTTCTTTTTCGTGCAAGTTGTTTCCGCTTTCGACCTCGCCTGTTCTCGGTTTTTTGATTCTAGTCTATCGTTTTGGATCTCGTTCGCTGTTTGTTTCCTGTTGGTTTTGACCTTTCGCTTCGGCTCACGATTACGTCTCTGCTCGCTCCCCCTTCGGATTTTTTCGCCCCGCTGACTGACTCATTGGTTTTGAACTCTCGCACTGGCTCACGACAACGGCTCTGCTCGCTCCTTTTTGATTCATGCACCGCGGACTGATTCTACTGGCTTTTCAACCTGTTTTTGTCAGCTCCGTATTACGTCATTGGGATTACCCCGAAACACGGAAGTACTCGGCTGCCGGCGTGCCACACACTCCCCGTTCAAGTTCGCGTCTGAGCCACGCCCCCTTTGGCGCTATAAACTGCACGTGGATCCAGCCTCTCTTGCTCTCCTCTTCATTCTGCGCGTCCTGACAGAATAATCTGGCCACGGTGGATCCAGCAGATTTAAACGGACTCAGAACAGCATTGCAGAACCAGGGTGCTCTGCTGGGCTCACACCAGCAAGACCTTCAGAACATCAACCAAACGCTCGCGACCATCACGGATTCTCTTGCTGCTCTTTCATCACAAATTCAGCACCTTCAGGCAGCTCCTCCAGCACTACCCCCAGCCCCCACCGCTACCCCAGCTGCAGCTTCATTCCCCGTGCAGCACCATGAACCCCGTCTACCTGCCCCACCCTCCTATGATGGCAATCCCGGTACCTGCCGATCCTTCTTGTCCCAATGTTCCCTGGTTTTAGAGTTACAAGCTTCATCCTTTCCCACTGAACGCTCCAAGGTGGCGTACATTATCACCTTACTCTCAGGAAGGGCCCGGGAATGGGGCACAGCCCTCTGGGACACTCAAGCCCCATGCTGTGGGGACTTTAGATCTTTCACCTCAGAAATGCTGAGGGTGTTCGACCGTTCCTCCACCGGGCGAGAGGCAGCTGTTAAAATCCTCAATCTGCGACAAGGATCTCGCTCCGCATACGACTACGCTATTGAGTTTCGCACTTTGGCGGCCTCCAGTGGCTGGGATGAGCGTGCGCTGTGTGACGCCTTCGTCAATGGCCTGGCGGACTCCGTGAAGGACGAATTAGCTTCCAAGGAACTACCTTCGGACTTCCAAGGATTAACGGATTTGGCCGGTCGCGTCGACAGTCGTCTTCGTCTTAGGCAACAGAGAAGGGGCCGCACATTCAGTGAGTGCAGCTCACCCTCTCCTCCTGCACCTGCTCCAGAGCCCATGCAGGTAGACCGCACCCGTATCTCTCCGGAAGAGCGCCTACGTCGACGCAGGGAGAGAGCCTGCTTCTATTGCGGTCAAGCCGGACACTTTCGGGAGAACTGTCCGTTAAAAGGCAAGGCCCCCTAGTGAGATTGAGGGTCCTAGGGGGCCAGAAACGGGACATCGACTCAACCCCTCGCTCCTGTCTTCCGGTCCTTGTGACCGTTAACAACAGGACCCACACGGTATGGGCCCTCATTGACTCTGGAGCCGACCAGAACCTGATCTGCCCCCGCACAGTAGGAAACCTCAAGATCTCATTCACCCCTCTTGAGCGCCCTCTTCCTGTCCAGGCTCTGGATGGTAGCAGCCTCAACCCCATCACTCATCGCACTCTTCCCGTCAGTCTAAGAATTTCCGGCAACCACACAGAGTCCATCTCATTTCTCATCATGCGCAGATCCCACACCCCAATTGTTCTTGGGCGCCCCTGGCTAGTACAACATAACCCTCATATAGACTGGGTTCGTAACACGATCATTGGCTGGAACCCATCTTGCCTGTCCTCATGCCTTGTTTCTGCTTCCGTCCAGCCTCCCTCTGCTACTGATAAGGCGCAATTCCCCCTTCCCGCCAACGTGCCCCTGGAATATGCTGACCTCCATGAGGTCTTCAGTAAGTCTCGTGCCACCTCCCTGCCTCCACATCGACCCTATGATTGTGCCATCGATCTTCTTCCAGGCGCAGCCCCCCCAAGGGGGCGTCTCTACTCCCTCTCTTCCCCCGAGAGAGGTGCCATGAATCAATATATCACAGAATCACTAGCAACTGGAATTATTCGACCATCTTCGTCACCGGCAGGCGCGGGATTTTTCTTCGTTGAGAAAAAAGACAAGTCCTTACGGCCCTGCATCGATTATCGGGGACTCAATGAGATGACAGTTAAAAATCGTTACCCCCTTCCTCTCATGACCACGGCTTTTGAACTATTGCAGGGAGCACATGTCTTTACAAAACTCGATCTCCGAAATGCCTACCACCTCGTCAGGATAAGAGAAGGGGACGAGTGGAAAACTGCATTTAACACTCCTACTGGCCACTATGAGTATCTGGTGGTACCTTTTGGACTAACCAATGCGCCCGCAGTTTTTCAAGCTCTGATAAACGACGTCTTAAGGGACTTTCTGAACGTGTTTGTGTTTGTCTACCTTGATGACATTTTAATCTTTTCTCACTCCCTGGATGAACACATCACCCATGTCCGTCAGGTACTACAGAGGCTGCTGGAGAACAAACTGTTCGTCAAGGCTGAAAAATGTGAGTTTCACCAGAAGTCCACCTCTTTTCTGGGGTTTGTCATTTCTCCCTCCAAGATCCAGATGGAACCCTCCAAAGTCAAGGCTGTTACGGATTGGCCCACGCCCTCTTCTAGACGAGAACTCCAACGCTTCTTGGGGTTTGCCAATTTTTACCGCAGGTTCATAAGGAATTATAGCACAGTGGCTGCTCCCCTCACAGCTCTCACTTCCTCAAAACTACCCTTTCTGTGGAACACAAGGGCAGAAGAGTCCTTTATGGACCTCAAACGGAGATTCACTTCAGCACCCATTCTCACCGTCCCAGACCCCTCCCTCCAATTCACCGTCGAGGTGGATGCTTCTGAAACAGGGGCTGGAGCCATCCTCTCTCAGAGAAGCCCCAAGGACAACAAGCTGCATCCCTGTTCCTTTCTCTCTCACCGATTAACTCCAACAGAACAAAATTATGACATCGGCGACAGAGAGCTACTGGCTATCAAACTAGCCCTCGAGGAGTGGAGACATTGGTTGGAGGGGGCCCAGCACCCCTTTCTGGTCTGGACTGACCACAGAAACTTGGAGTACTTAAAATCAGCCAAAAGATTAAATGCTCGCCAAGCCCGCTGGTCCCTGTTTTTCTCAAGGTTCAACTTCACCATATCCTACCGCCCAGGCTCTAAGAACACCAAACCCGATGCTCTTTCCCGACAGTTCTCTCCGCCCCAGGATATCGCTCTTAGGGAAAACATCCTCCCACCACACTGTATGGTGGCTGCTACCCAACAGGACATCGAAGCTCTGGTCAGACAGACCCTAGAACAAGAGCCAGGCCCAAGTAACGCCCCCGCCAACCGCCTATTCGTCCCTCAATCAGTTCGCCCACAGGTCCTTGAATGGGGACACTGCTCCAGATTGGCCTGTCACCCGGGAGGGGCACGAACCCTGTACCTGATCCAGCAACGCTTCTGGTGGGCAACCATGAGGGAGGATATCTTCGGATTTGTGGCAGCATGTCAGACATGTTCAAGAAACAAGTCATCCAACCAACCTCCAGCAGGCCTCCTTAAACCACTCCCCATCCCTCACCGCCCTTGGTCTCACATTGCACTGGATTTTGTTACAGGACTCCCAACTTCAGAGGGGAACTCTTGCATTATGACCATTGTGGATCGTTTCTCCAGAGCCGCCCATTTTGTCCCTCTGACCAAACTCCCCTCAGCCAAGGAGACTGCCGAGCTGCTCATCCTTCATGTTTTTCGACTACATGGACTTCCTGTCGACATTGTCTCTGACAGGGGACCCCAGTTCTCTGCACACTTCTGGAAGGCCTTCTGTAGACTCATTGGTGCCATGCCAAGTCTGTCTTCTGGTTATCATCCACAATCCAATGGACAGACGGAGAGAACAAACCAAAAACTGGAGACCTCTCTGAGATGCATGACGTCACAGAACCCCTCTTCATGGAGCAGGATGCTCCCATGGGTGGAATATGCCCACAACTCTCTCCCCACGTCATCTACCGGGATGTCCCCCTTTCAGTGTTGCTTGGGCTATCAACCACCCCTGTTTCCTTCTCAGGAGGAAGAAGTAGCGGTCCCATCTGCACAGAGTTTCGTGCGACGTTGCAAGAGGACTTGGCAGAGAGCTCGGTTCCAACTCTTAAAGTCAGTACAAGCCTTCAAACTACAAGCCGATCGACGGCGCTCGATTGCTCCAAGATACAAGGTCGGCGATAGAGTAATGCTTGCCACACGGGACATTCCCCTCAAAACTATCTCACGAAAACTATCCCCTAGGTTCATTGGCCCGTTTACCGTCACTAAAGTTATCAACCCTTGCTCTGTCAGGTTACGCCTGCCTTCCACTATGCACAGAATAAACCCCGCCTTCCACGTCTCGCAAATCAAGCGCTTGGTTACCAACCCTCTATGTCCACCCACCCACCCACCTCCTCCTCCCCGTTTCATCGATGGTGGCAAAGCATTCACGGTCCGTCGACTTCTTAAGTCCCGCCGCAGAGGGAGGGGCGTCCAGTATCTGGTAGACTGGGAGGGCTACGGCCCTGAGGAGAGGAGCTGGGTTCCTGCCAGATTTATTCTAGACCCCAAATTAATATTAGAATTTCATAAACATTTCCCTGAGGCGCCCCGCCCAAACGCCCAGAGGCGTTCGTAACGGGAGGGGTACTGTCACGTTTCTATCATTAATCGCTGTCTTTTCTCCTTTTTTCCCACGCTGTCATGTCTTCTCCCTCACGTGCTCGTGTTTTCCGCCCATCTGTCATGCTCTTACACACGCCCGCCCACTTTACACACCGGCATCTCATTCACAAACTAATTTCTCCCGGCATTTAAGGAAGCACAGAGCGCGATCTCGTTGCCAGATTATTGCGTGCCTTCAGAGCCCAGTTTTCTCGCGTTTCTTTTTCGTGCAAGTTGTTTCCGCTTTCGACCTCGCCTGTTCTCGGTTTTTTGATTCTAGTCTATCGTTTTGGATCTCGTTCGCTGTTTGTTTCCTGTTGGTTTTGACCTTTCGCTTCGGCTCACGATTACGTCTCTGCTCGCTCCCCCTTCGGATTTTTTCGCCCCGCTGACTGACTCATTGGTTTTGAACTCTCGCACTGGCTCACGACAACGGCTCTGCTCGCTCCTTTTTGATTCATGCACCGCGGACTGATTCTACTGGCTTTTCAACCTGTTTTTGTCAGCTCCGTATTACGTCATTGGGATTACCCCGAAACACGGAAGTACTCGGCTGCCGGCGTGCCACACACTCCCCGTTCAAGTTCGCGTCTGAGCCACGCCCCCTTTGGCGCTATAAACTGCACGTGGATCCAGCCTCTCTTGCTCTCCTCTTCATTCTGCGCGTCCTGACAGAACCATGAATTCTACTGTCTACCAAAAAATCCTGAAGGAGAATGTCCGGCCATCTGTTCATCAACTCAAGCTGAAGCGATCTTGGGTGCTGCAGCAGGACAATGACCCAAAACACACCAGCAAATCCACCTCTGAATGGCTGAAGAAAAACAAAATGAAGACTTTGGAGTGGCCTAGTCAAAGTCCTGACCTGAATCCTATTGAGATGTTGTGGCATGACCTTAAAAAGGCGGTTCATGCTAGAAAACCCTCAAATAAAGCTGAATTACAACAATTCTGCAAAGATGAGTGGGCCAAAATTCCTCCAGAGCGCTGTAAAAGACTCGTTGCAAGTTATCGCAAACGCTTGATTGCAGTTATTGCTGCTAAGGGTGGCCCAACCAGTTATTAGGTTCAGGGGGCAATTACTTTTTCACACAGGGCCATGTAGGTTTGGATTTTTTTTCTCCCTAAATACTAAAGCTCCTCATTTAAAAACTGCATTTTGTGTTTACTTGTGTTATCTTTGACTAATAGTGAAATGTGTTTGATGATCAGAAACATTTTGTGTGACAAACATGCAAAAGAATAAGAAATCAGGAGGGGGGCAAATAGTTTTTCACACCACTGTATATATATATATATATATATATATATATATATATATATATATATATATATATATATATAAAACTCTGAGGGCCCCACGTTGGGCGCCACTGTAACAAACTCGCTACTATTGTTGAAGACAGTAACTTGCCGTTAACAGAAATCAGGGTAGGATAAGGACCACCAGAGATATCAAGTATATATATTCAAAGTGTATATACATTTAATGAAGTGCTCTACCAATTACCACTCACTCGCCGGCCACTCATACCACATTCATACAGTCCATGTTCGCGCTCATACAGAGCCCTTTCTCTCTCAACCCAAGTCCATAAGTCAATAATCAAAGCCAGGCGCCGTCCTGCTCCAAGCCCAACGTCTTTACTGTGAGCGACGTCCCTCTGAGGGTGACGCGGGTGTAGCTGATGGTTCAGCCCCGCGTGCAACAGCCGCTAGCGTGGTTTCCCGGGGGGGGACAGCAGTAACACACTTCAACACCCAGGAGAACACACACCAAACATAGAACAAAAAACCCTCCTGCATAAGCACAGCAAGAGGGATGCAATCAGTGCACAGTAAGCACATATAATGGCCACGACGGGCCTTGCACAACAAACATATTAAAATCCATGTACAGTACTCACATGCGTGTTGGACAGACATATCCCGCATTCAGGTTTCTAATATATTAGCTTTTAGCATTAAACTTTAGCATTAAGCATTTAGCATAGGCTGTGTTATGGCTGCTGTTACCTGGCCCAGCCTCTCTTCCTCTTTTATGGGAGTTGCTTAATTAGCTCCCACAGCGCCCCCAATGGCCGGGAGCCCGTAACTAGGCAACCGCCTGTTACACCATATAGTATTTAACATTGATCTAGTTTATACAGTCTGACCAGCAGCACTGAACACTGGAAACCAGTACTGATATCATCTCTTACATCTTACTTACAGTATATCTCTCATAAGCACCTCATGAGCAGTGTGTGTGTGTCTGTGTGTACACTGTAAAAAAAATTCGTAATTCTAACAGTAAAATACCGTATAAATGCTACAGAATAAAACCATATTTCACAAAACTTGGGATAACTGTAGAATTTACAGTGAAAAACTGTAATTAGTTTTACAGAGTAAGACCTTAAATTTAACAGTTAAAAACATATGAAAATATGGTTTATTGCAGTAAAATTTATGATATACTGTATTTATAAAAGGGAAACTCTCAGAGAAGGTATTTGTTACTAATATCATGAAGCATCAGTTTATATTTTACTAAACCTTTGTTGATAGAGTTTAAAAATCAGAAAAATATCTGCTCTGTAAAAAATAAACTTTAAAATTTTATGGTAAAAAACTGGCAGCTGTGATTGACAGAAATTTACCATAAAAAATACGGTAGCAACGTTATTGTTTGTACGGGACTGAACTCATTATACTGGATATTTTATGGATATTAATAGTTTTTTCTACGGTTTATAGCCGTCTAATTTACATTAACCAAGGACTTCATATTAGTGAATGGTATTCCACCCTTTGATGACTGTGGTGAGGACAGCCGCTAGCACGCGCCACTTCACCCGCCGCCACCGCCAGACTTAGAGTGTCTGCCCAATAAACTGTCCACCCTGACATTTGTATATTTGATTTTGAGAATTTAAATATTGTTTTTCTGTCTTTATTAAAGAATACATGAGGCCGTGCTGATGTCCGAGTCTTGAATAACTTTTGATGGGTTTTGATGATTTGATTTAGGTTTGTATTCATCAATTAGTATAAAAGTACTCTTAATAGTTTATTAACAGTAAAATCCGAATGCTTAGCAGTGTAACTTCTATCTCTTTTAGCTCCAGCTAGTGTGATAAAATGATGCTGTCACAGAATTGCTGAATGAATTCATTGTGGTTATTCATAATAAAACAAATAGTCCAACAACAACGACAGCAATTGTGTAGCCAGCATGGTAGTGTAGCGGTTAGCACTGTCGCCTTCCACCACCAGGGTCTGGGTTCGATTCCCGTCTCTGTGTGCATGGAGTTTGTATGTTCTCCCCGTGCTTGGTGGGTTTCCTCCAGGTACTAGTCACCCCCCCCCCCCAAATAATAAACCGTTATTATTACGACATAAATCTTTAAATTACACAGTTCTGAGCTGTAGCAAACATGGTTATGATCCGTATTTGTTACAATGTAAACCCTGGAATTTGGCGGGAATAAACAGTTTTTATAACAACATAAACATGTTAATTAGACAGTTATAAACCGTAAAAAAAAAAAAATCTGTAAAAAATTTTACGGTAAACTTCTGACAACCACAGCTGCCATTTTTTACCGTAAAATTTACGCTTTATTATTTTTTTCGCAGTACAATAACGGTACTACCGTATTTTTTACGGTAGAATTCTGGCAACCACAGCTGCCGGTTCTTTACCGTAAAATGTACTATTTATTTTTTACAGTGTAGGCATAAAACCATATTGCTGCTCACAAATGCTCACCTCTGCCCTTAACCTAGCTTCCACTACTCTTTCCCACAGCTTCATTGTATGGCTCATTAGCTTTATACCTCTGTAATAACCACAGCTCTGCACATCTCCCTTTGTTCTTAAAGATCGGCACCAATACACTTCTCTTCCCTTCCCTGTCATGGTCCCAACATTCAAAGTCCCTACTTTCACTCCTAAAGTCTTGCCTTTCCTCTTCTCTCTCTGCTTTCGAACACGCCTTCCTCCTCTCCTCCTTCGACTAACAGTATCCCAATTTCCACCGGCACCCTGTAGGTCAACAGCACCAGTGGTGGTTGTTGTTAACCCGGGCCGCGACCGATCCGGTATGGAAATTATATTTCTGATTCGCATCATTGATTTGGCAATTGTTTATACGTCGGACGCCCTTCCTGACACAACCCTCTGCATTTATCCAGACTTGGGACTGGCACAAGAAGACACTGGCTTGCACCCCCCTCCCATGGTTGCATTTGTAATGCACACACACATATTATATGTTATATATAATCTACATTCAGATTGACCTCCTGTGACCTCGCCTCTTCACCTGAACTACAACATGGCTGATCTGCTTCTGTCCCCTAATAAAAGAACATTGAGGGATTCCTTATGAGCATGGACAGAGAATGTCTCAGCCTATTATTGGTAACAATGTTAAATCTCAGGACAACTAGGTCTAATAATATCATGTCATCGTTCAGCATCACCTTGACCCCTTCGCTCTCTCTCTCTCTTTCTCTCTCTCTCTCTCTCCATCGCTGTCTGATATACAGCACAGGTGTTTAGTTTCTGTCACCTGGTAAAACAGGATAAACACATGCCATTTAAACAGCAATCATTTTATTTCACTTTTTCTGAGTCTTAGTGTGCAAACCTCCGATCAAATCATTAATGTTTGCCAAGTAAGTTAATGCATTTTAAAAACTATTTGTGTGAAGTGGATTGTCTGTTGGTGTCAACTAAACTCTAGCCATATGGCAATATTAGTGTGTAATATAACGTATACCAAAAAAAGATTTTCCTGCTTTTTTTTTCTTTTGTCTGTATTATGTCAGTATGTCTACATTTTCTTATTTACATGGTTAGCAACTTTGCTTTTCACATATATTTATTTTAAATATAGTGTATGTGCATTTTAATAAATGTGTTTTCTATGTTTAGCCATCAGAGAGAGAGAGGTCTCATTACTACAGTCATCGGAGCTATGTACAGCTTCACAAAGTTGCAACAATTTGGTAAGTGCCAAACGTTCTAAATTACTGGTAATAATTACTTTAAATGTGGTGGCTACAGTGAGATTGAGTTATGTTTGAGAGAGGTGCTTGAAATGTAATCATTCAGTAATTGTATGTAAGCTCTGGGTAATCACCAACCCTAAAACTACACTTGTCCCACAGTGCACCTGTATGCAGCACCTCACATTTTTACTGCATTCAAAAGTGCAAGCATGCATCTTGATATCTGATTGTTTGAAGCTCTCTATTTCATAACATGCTCGTTTGCGAAACTTCCAGGGAGGTTATTATTCCAGCAAATAAACCCATAAACATGGTCCTGATTTGCATACCATACATGCACCCCAGTGTTTGCATGTACAATTGCACTCAATTATTCAACCCCCCCTGAAAAATTAGGGTTTTTGGCAAAAATTACTAGCCCCAAATTTGAGGAAACTTGACAAAAAGATAACGGTGGTAATTGTATGAAAGTGTTTGGACACTATGAAGTGAAGATTAAGATTGCATGTTATAGGTATACTCCGACAGACTGGCGTTTGTGTGCACTTGCAGTTGTGACTCGCAGCCTGTTTGCAGACTGATTTTTTTACCAGTATGTTACTGATATTTATGCAGAAAAGCAACAAAGCAAAGCTGCATGTTAACGCTGGTGGCCAATCGTCACCAAGTAAAAAGGCCAATCGTAGGGTCGCTGAAAATCAAGTTGTCGGAGTAAAATGAAGTAGAGCTGCAACTAACGATTATTTTAATAATCGATTAGTTGGCCGATTATTGTTTTGATTAATCGGATAAAGCTAAGCGCTTCTTTAATTTGATGTTTTGCTTATAAATATATATAAAACCATACCAACATTTGTTTTGTTTTTAACAATAATTGCAGGCAATAATTGATGGCAAGTTGACCGTTTTATATATATATATATATATATATATATATATATATATATATATATATATATATATATATATATATATAACCCAGAGACTGAGAGGAACTCGTCTTTTATGTTACTGTTTTTACTTTCCAGCGCACCATTAGGCATTGCTTAGTGTGTAAGTTGAGTGAGTGTTACTAAAACAACCATATTTTTATTTTTGGTTAAAGAATGCTCACGATCAATAAGACGTCAGGCAACAACAGAGGAGTCTGGTGACGAAAGTACAACCGCAGGTAGCTTGCACACCTAGAAACAACCTTTCTATTCAAGACTTCTATTCTATTCTATTCTATTCTATTCTATTCTATTCTATTTCTATTCTATTCCCCAGCAAGGTGCTGACCAAAATCATCTTGGAGAGAATGAAGAATGCATTGGACAAGAAATTGAGATCAGAGCAGGCAGGATTTAGACAAGACAGTGCTCAGCTGGTGTCCTGGTGCTCAGCTGATCAGTGATATTCCTCAATATGAGGTGGTATTAAAAAGTTGCAAGACTAGTTTTGTAACCCACCAGCAGATGGCAGCACAAGACTGCACACACAGACACAGGGAACAAAGAGACATGGTCCTGTGGACATCAGGAGGAACAAAGAGACATGGTCCTGTGGACATCAGGAGGAACAAAGAGACATGGTCCTGTGGACATCAGGAGCTGTGAGACTGGAGCTGTTCTGACCACGTCCGTTACCACGTCTGTTATTTCATCATGCAAGACAAGACATGTTTATTTGTACAGCACATTTCATACACAATGGTAATTCAAAGTGCTTTACATAAAAGAGAAGAAAGTAATTATAAAAAGCTATAAAATAATAGCACTAAAACTTTTTAAATTATTTCAATTTGATTTAAAATAAAAATAAAACAGTTCGTAATGATGTTTTAAAAATACTTAAAATTTGATTTAGAAGCAGTTAAAAAAATAATAAAGTAAATATAAAATACAGTGCAGTCAGTTTGGACGTAGCTCAGTGCTCATTGAATAAACGCACAGCTAAACAGATGAGTTTTAAGTCTAGATTTAAATGTGACTAATGTTTTATCACATCTGATCTCTTCTGGATCTGGTACCACCTGCGGGCAGCATAATGACTAAAAGCGACTCCCCTTGTTTTGGTATTTCTAACTGACTCGATCCTAACGATCTGATTGGTCTGTTAGGTTTATATTCAGTCAGCAGATCTGTAATGTATTTAGGTTCTATAGGTCATTAAGTGATTTATAAACGAGTAAAAGTACTTAAAAATCTATCCTAAATGTTACAGGAAGCCAGCTTAAGGACCTGAGGACTGGTGTGATGTGATCTGATGTTCTGGTTCTAGTCAGAATCCTGGCAGCAGCGTTCTGGATGAGCTGCAGCTGTCTAATGGTCTTCTTGGGAGGCCGGTGAGGAGACCATTACAATAATCCACCCTGCTGGTGATAAAGGCATAGACAAGTTTCTCCAATTTGAGGTGTTGTACTGTTTCTCCCAAGACTTTGTTATCAATTGCTTGAAAGACAGACATAGTAACTGTTTTGTGAGGTTGAGGGGTTTTTTTTGTCAAGAACTTCGTCAGCGTGCTGTGGATGATTATTACAGGCTGTCCTTCATGTCGAAGATCATTACCAATGATAAAACTTTGGTTTACGGTTACGACCCTGAGACGAAGCAACATTCTTTACAGTGGAAGAGCCCGTCATCTCCACTACCCAAAAATGTGAGACAGGTCCGCAGCTCAACCAAGTGCTTGACCATCATCTTTTTTGTCATTGTTCATGCAGAATTCGTCCCCAGTGGCCGGACCGTCAATAGAGAATTCTATTGCATGGTTTTAAGGCATCTGAGGGAGGATGTACAACAAAAGTGACTGGATCTGTAGCACGCCGATCTCAAAACCCTTTGATTCCATCTCGTACAGTGGTTATGTGCATCATGTGCTGGATGATGATGATGATGATGATGATGTTCTGCTGGTGTTTGCTGTGAGAGAGCATGCTGCATCCTTACAGCACTGCATGTAAGACTGTGATGTCTGAGTGTGTGTGTGTCTGATTCACGAATGTGTGTGCGTGTCTGATTCACGAATGTGTGTGTGTGTGTGTGTGTGTGTGTGTGTTTGATTTATGAATGTGTGTGTGTGTGTGTGTGTGTGTGTGTGTGTGTGTGTGTGTGTGTGTGTGTGTGTGTGTGTGTGTGTGTGTGTGTGTGGTGAGTTTGGACAGCAGTGTGTAAACAGAGCTGAATCTCCCTCACATTTATTCCAGGTTGAACATGTAGTGTCACACACAAGCTCAGGTCTTCAGGATAAACTCTACTCCTGTAGTTATTGGGGTAAAAACAGAGCATCTTGTTTCAGCTCAGAACAATCAGCAATGTCAAAGTGTTTCTGTGGTTCCATGAGCTAGAGAAAGGTGTTGGAGCTTTAATGGATCCGTCTGGACCAGTGTAAAGTCTGGTGTGTTGAGATCAGACACTCGTCTGTCAGACATTATAACCTGTAAATGTTTTATTAATCAGAATTTTATGTGATGGATCTGCACAAAATAATCTAAGTTGTGAAGTGAAATGAGAAAAAAAAATATAAATATATATATATATATATATATATATATATATATATATATATATATATATATATATAATTATAATTTAAAAAATAAAAAAATCTGTATTTGTAAGTGCTAATAATTAACTATCATGGAGAAAAATAGAACAAAATCAGCAAACAAACAAATGAAAACAAACACCAGCAGTCTTTATATAACCTTATGGCCTCTTAGTACATCTTCATGGCTGTAGGGTCAGTGATCAGAGTTTTCCTTTAACACACTGCAGTGATGCTCAACTACACACTCAAGTACAGAAAGTGGGATGTAAAGGGCAAAAGTCACAGTGTGTGTGTGTGTGTGTGCTGTAGTAAGTTTGTTGATGAAAAGACACCAGGGTTCGGGTGCTGAGTGTAATAGATCTCCACACTTCAGGGACCTACTGTAATCTCGCCCACAGGAAATGAGGCAATAGACAGGCTCCGCCCAATCACACAAATAAGCAGACACAACTACCCAGTAAGAGTAGAGGCTCTTCTTCATGCAAATGATGCTCTCTGATCAGCGAATGAGGAAGCGGATCGCTTCGGATAGCCCCGCCCCATATATATATAACTCTACAGCTGCTTTGCGCGCGTGCCTTCAGATGCCCTCAGAGTGCGCGTGTACCGGTGTGATAAGTTTAGGATTAGAGAGTGCACTGTGTGTGTGTGTGTGTCTCCTCCACTGGAGTGTGTGGACAGTGTGTGGACAGTGTGTATTCGGCTGTGACGGTGTTTCCTCCTGAACACTTTAGGTGAGTGTTTATTAATGATCAGTGTGATAATTAACACTAAGACCAGGACTAAACTGTGGATTCTCACACACATCTACTGTCTCTCTTTACTCTTCTGTTAGACTTCAATCATTATTACAACTCACTCTGGCACTCTCTATATACTGGATCAAGCGCTACACACAGTGTGTGTGTGTGTGTGTGTGTGTGTGTGTGTGTGAGAGAGAGAGAGAGAGTGTGTGTGTGTGTGTGAGAGAGAGAGAGAGAGTGTGTGTGTGAGAGAGAGAGTGTGTGTGTGTGTGTGTGTGTTTATTTCTCTCTCCACTCCTGTTATTGTCTTGTTATCTCTATTTGTCGCTTTGGTAATGTGAATGTAAATATTTGTAACACCAGTAAAACATGGTTAAATCTGGACATGTTGAGTGACTCCGCTAACGGAGCCGGTGGAGGGGGGGGTGCACTCAGCAGGCATGCAGGCATGAGCGCGCGTCAGGCACAAGCCGAACCAGCTGAACAGGTTTTACATACCCGATACCTATCCGTTTTATCCCATAAAAATCTAATAAATCACATACCTTTGATATATTTATATAGTCATTTTATCCATTTTACTTATTTAATAAAATAAACACATTTATTTAAAAACAAAGTTTTCCCATCTATCATATTGATATTAGTCTACAGGCCAAATTCAGAGTGATTTTACACTTTTACATTTTGTTATTTGTTGTTGTCTAAACTTATTTCTAAGTGCATTTGTCATTAAAATAAACATTTGATGATTCTTGATTTTCACTCATTTATATTTGAATGGTCAAAATCCATTACAGTGTGTGTGTGTGTGTGTGTTTCTGCAGACATGTGGATCTACACACTTCTGTTTGGGCTGCAGATCTTCAGCTGTAAGTTTGATGTTAATAATAAGTTAAAACTAATCATTTATTTGTAATAATACAATAAAGACATTTGTAAGTGTGATAGTAAGCAACGCTTCCTTTCCCTGTTTCTGTGTGTCCCCACAGTCCCTCCCCCTGTGTGTGGTCGTCTCTCTGTAACAGCTGAACTCCATCACCCCGCTCGTCTCCCCTGTCACTGGAAATGTCCTGGTTCACTCAGATGGAGCAACAGGTTTCAGAAGGTGGTGTCTCAGTGTGATCAGAGCTCCTGCAGGTCAGAGGAGGGGTTTAACATCTCTCATGATCAGTACCTGAAGGGGGAGCCGTACCTCACCATCACTGCAGCTGATTACAGTAACACAGGGACATACACGTGCCGGTGTGACGACAGTGAGGTCTGTGACGTGCGTCTCTTCGTCCAGAGTGAGTGTCCTTCAGTCTGCGCTCGGTCCTGAGTGTGTGTGTGTGTGTGTGTGAGCTCCTGGTGTCATTGTGTTAGGAGAGGTTTAAACACTGTCCGTCTCTGTGCTCAGCGCTTCCTGTAGTGTTAAACATCACACAGTCACTGTAACGAGTGTATGAACCTCAACACTACACACACTTTCTCCTGGTGTCTCTAATTCCCTCACTTTCCTCTCCTTAGCTGTAGAGAGGCGTGTTATTACCCCAGGAGAGCCCATAGACGTGCACTTACCCCTCACTGACCGGGTGGAGGTGAGTTTTACTCCCAGTGACGCTGTACAACCATCAAACCTGCAGATCTGCACCGTGGACGAGGAGAAGATAGACTGCAGTCCAGATTATAAAGAGAGAGCGTCTCGTCTCAACACTCTTCAGATTAAAGATGGGCGTGGCTCTGACAGCGGGAACTACACAGTACTGGACACAGTGAATGAGGAGACTCTGGCCATCGTACACGTCCATGTGACAGGTGAGGGAAGGACTGAGACATCATCACACACACTGAACAGTCTTAAGATCTGTCAGGGATTCAGGGGGCGGGGCTTATTATGGCGCTTTTCCACTGCATAGTGCGGCACGACACGGTTCAGTTCTACTCACTTTTGGGGGGTTTTCCACTGGGAACAGTACCTGGTACCTGGTCCTTTTTTCAGTACCACCTCGGCCGAGGTTCCAAGCGCGCCGAACCGTTACCAAAACGTGACGTGTAAACTCTGCTGGTCACTGATTAGCCGGAGAAAATCGTCATTACTGCGTCACCGAACTTGCGACACGAGACACAACAGAACCGCTATATTTAGAAACAGCCAGAGAAGGATCGCACGCACCTTTTTGTATTAACCGTCGGCCTCTTTTGAAACAAACTCCTTCGTCTCGCTGTTAAAAACATCCACATGCCGAGAATGAAGAACACCATGCCGTCGATATGTTGTGTGTTTGTTTGTGGCGCGTTTACGATGACGTCACGGCAGTAGCGGCGCCACGCACGTGAGTAATCCCGCCCACGCTAAAGCGTTACTACACTGCAGTGGAAGAGCAAACTGAGCCGAACCGAAGTGAGTTGAACTGAACCGTGTCGTGTCGTTCTATGCAGTGGAAAAGAGGCATTAGACATCAAGTGAACCATCAGTTCTCAAAGTTGATGTGTTTAAAGCAGGAAAACTGGGTGAGTGGGAGGGCTCAGAGTGGGAGGGCTCAGAGTGTGAGGGCAAGATGAAGAATAAACACACACACACACACACACACACACACACACACACACACACACACACACAGACGTACAATCCAGAGGTCCAGAGCAGGATCTAAACTACAGAGCTCGTACTAATGTGTGTATTCTCTTTTAACACACACATTTTCTGTTTGTGTGTGTGTGTGTGTTCTGCAGAGGAGCAGGTAGATCCCCACAGGAAGCAGGAGTGTGTTCTGGCAGTGTGTTCTGGCAGTGTGTGGGACAGTGTGTGTGACAGTGTGTGTGTTGGTGTCGGTGCTGGTTGGAGTTGGGTTTGTGTTCCTGTTAGTGATGAACCTGCGTCTGAGGAGAGAACTTCAGCAGCTCTGTGGAGGATCAGCTCACACCAGGCGTGGACAGAAGCAGATGAACGGACACACCAACCACGATCTCACCAACCACGATCTCACCAACCATGAGGAGACCCCAGCACACACTCCTCTCACTGACCAGCAGCACTGAACACTGTAAACTAGTACAGATAAAGTCTCGTATGTCTTAGTTATATCTGTCATAACCACTTCATGAGTGTGTGGGTGTGTGTTTATTATCAGTCTGATCTTTGTTTTTATTTAGTTTAGTCCTGATCCAATCCTGTATGAAGCCCTTTTCCACTTTTCTGATTGGCTCCCCAGGCCTCCGTTTATAGTTTGAATTAACGGCTGAAGCTGCATCATCGCGTGCGTTAGTTTGTATCGTTATTATATTATTTTCGTTGACAGGTAAATTTAACGGTTTCTGTTAGGAATTTGGTTAATGAAGTACATACTTTAATCTATAGTGTGTATTGTCTAATGTGTTGTTGTTAATGTGTTGTGTACTTTGCTTGTGGTATAATGGCTCCGTAGCTCTCGGCCTGTTTTCAGTCTCTGTGTAACAGAATCAACACACCAGGTTTAAACTAATACTGTACCTGTAGATTCTAATACTAATGTCTGTCTGTGTTCACACACCAGGTTTAAACTAATACTGTACCTGTAGAGTCTAATACTAATGTCTGTCTGTGTTCACACACCAGGTTTAAACTAATACTGTACCTGTAGAGTCTAATACTGATGTCTGTCTGTGTTCACACACCGGGTTTAAACTAATACTGTACCTGTAGATTCTAATACTAATGTCTGTGTTCACACACCGGGTTTAAACTAATACTGTACCTGTAGAGTCTAATACTAATGTCTGTCTGTGTTCACACACCGGGTTTAAACTAATACTGTACCTGTAGAGTCTAATACTGACGTCTGTCTGTGTTCACACACCGGGTTTAAACTAATACTGTACCTGTAGAGTCTAATACTGACGTCTGTCTGTGTTCACACACCGGGTTTAAACTAATGCTGTACCTGTAGAGTCTAATACTGACGTCTGTCTGTGTTCACACACCGGGTTTAAACTAATGCTGTACCTGTAGAGTCTAATACTGACGTCTGTCTGTGTTCACACACCGGGTTTAAACTAATGCTGTACCTGTAGAGTCTAATACTGACGTCTGTCTGTGTTCACACACCGGGTTTAAACTAATGCTGTACCTGTAGAGTCTAATACTGACGTCTGTCTGTGTTCACACACCGGGTTTAAACTAATGCTGTACCTGTAGAGTCTAATACTGACGTCTGTCTGTGTTCACACACCGGGTTTAAACTAATGCTGTACCTGTAGAGTCTAATACTGACGTCTGTCTGTGTTCACACACCGGGTTTAAACTAATGCTGTACCTGTAGAGTCTAATACTGACGTCTGTCTGTGTTCACACACCGGGTTTAAACTAATGCTGTACCTGTAGAGTCTAATACTGACGTCTGTCTGTGTTCACACACCGGGTTTAAACTAATGCTGTACCTGTAGAGTCTAATACTGACGTCTGTCTGTGTTCACACACCGGGTTTAAACTAATGCTGTACCTGTAGAGTCTAATACTGACGTCTGTCTGTGTTCACACACCGGGTTTAAACTAATGCTGTACCTGTAGAGTCTAATACTGACGTCTGTCTGTGTTCACACACCGGGTTTAAACTAATGCTGTACCTGTAGAGTCTAATACTGACGTCTGTCTGTGTTCACACACCGGGTTTAAACTAATGCTGTACCTGTAGAGTCTAATACTGACGTCTGTCTGTGTTCACACACCGGGTTTAAACTAATGCTGTACCTGTAGAGTCTAATACTGACGTCTGTCTGTGTTCACACACCGGGTTTAAACTAATGCTGTACCTGTAGAGTCTAATACTGACGTCTGTCTGTGTTCACACACCGGGTTTAAACTAATGCTGTACCTGTAGAGTCTAATACTGACGTCTGTCTGTGTTCACACACCGGGTTTAAACTAATGCTGTACCTGTAGAGTCTAATACTGACGTCTGTCTGTGTTCACACACCGGGTTTAAACTAATGCTGTACCTGTAGAGTCTAATACTGACGTCTGTCTGTGTTCACACACCGGGTTTAAACTAATGCTGTACCTGTAGAGTCTAATACTGACGTCTGTCTGTGTTCACACACCGGGTTTAAACTAATGCTGTACCTGTAGAGTCTAATACTGACGTCTGTCTGTGTTCACACACCGGGTTTAAACTAATGCTGTACCTGTAGAGTCTAATACTGACGTCTGTCTGTGTTCACACACCGGGTTTAAACTAATGCTGTACCTGTAGAGTCTAATACTGACGTCTGTCTGTGTTCACACACCGGGTTTAAACTAATGCTGTACCTGTAGAGTCTAATACTGACGTCTGTCTGTGTTCACACACCGGGTTTAAACTAATACTGTACCTGTAGAGTCTAATACTGACGTCTGTCTGTGTTCACACACCGGGTTTAAACTAATACTGTACCTGTAGAGTCTAATACTGACGTCTGTCTGTGTTCACACACCGGGTTTAAACTAATACTGTACCTGTAGAGTCTAATACTGACGTCTGTCTGTGTTCACACACCGGGTTTAAACTAATACTGTACCTGTAGAGTCTAATACTGACGTCTGTCTGTGTTCACACACCGGGTTTAAACTAATACTGTACCTGTAGAGTCTAATACTGACGTCTGTCTGTGTTCACACACCGGGTTTAAACTAATACTGTACCTGTAGAGTCTAATACTGACGTCTGTCTGTGTTCACACACCGGGTTTAAACTAATACTGTACCTGTAGAGTCTAATACTGACGTCTGTCTGTGTTCACACACCGGGTTTAAACTAATACTGTACCTGTAGAGTCTAATACTGACGTCTGTCTGTGTTCACACACCGGGTTTAAACTAATACTGTACCTGTAGAGTCTAATACTGACGTCTGTCTGTGTTCACACACCGGGTTTAAACTAATACTGTACCTGTAGAGTCTAATACTGACGTCTGTCTGTGTTCACACACCGGGTTTAAACTAATACTGTACCTGTAGAGTCTAATACTGACGTCTGTCTGTGTTCACACACCGGGTTTAAACTAATTCTGTACCTGTAGAGTCTAATACTGACGTCTGTCTGTGTTCACACACCGGGTTTAAACTAATTCTGTACCTGTAGAGTCTAATACTGACGTCTGTCTGTGTTCACACACCGGGTTTAAACTAATTCTGTACCTGTAGATTCTAATACTGACGTCTGTCTGTGTTCACACACCGGGTTTAAACTAATTCTGTACCTGTAGATTCTAATACTGACGTCTGTCTGTGTTCACACACCGGGTTTAAACTAATTCTGTACCTGTAGATTCTAATACTGACGTCTGTCTGTGTTCACACACCGGGTTTAAACTAATTCTGTACCTGTAGATTCTAATACTGACGTCTGTCTGTGTTCACACACCGGGTTTAAACTAATACTGTACCTGTAGATTCTAATACTGACGTCTGTCTGTGTTCACACACCGGGTTTAAACTAATACTGTACCTGTAGAGTCTAATACTGACGTCTGTCTGTGTTCACACACCGGGTTTAAACTAATACTGTACCTGTAGAGTCTAATACTGACGTCTGTCTGTGTTCACACACCGGGTTTAAACTAATTCTGTACCTGTAGAGTCTAATACTGACGTCTGTCTGTGTTCACACACCGGGTTTAAACTAATTCTGTACCTGTAGAGTCTAATACTGACGTCTGTCTGTGTTCACACACCGGGTTTAAACTAATACTGTACCTGTAGAGTCTAATACTGACGTCTGTCTGTGTTCACACACCGGGTTTAAACTAATACTGTACCTGTAGAGTCTAATACTGACGTCTGTCTGTGTTCACACACCGGGTTTAAACTAATACTGTACCTGTAGAGTCTAATACTGACGTCTGTCTGTGTTCACACACCGGGTTTAAACTAATACTGTACCTGTAGAGTCTAATACTGACGTCTGTCTGTGTTCACACACCGGGTTTAAACTAATACTGTACCTGTAGAGTCTAATACTGACGTCTGTCTGTGTTCACACACCGGGTTTAAATAATTCTGTACCTGTAGAGTCTAATACTGACGTCTGTCTGTGTTCACACACCAGGTTTAAACTAATACTGTACCTGTAGAGTCTAATACTGACGTCTGTCTGTGTTCACACACCAGGTTTAAACTAATTCTGTACCTGTAGAGTCTAATACTGACGTCTGTCTGTGTTCACACACCAGGTTTAAACTAATACTGTACCTGTAGAGTCTAATACTAATGTCTGTCTGTGTTCACACACCAGTTTATATTTTAGTTCACATGGAGTATTTTA
Source organism: Channallabes apus (assembly GCA_030522415.1). Classification (NCBI taxonomy): domain Eukaryota; kingdom Metazoa; phylum Chordata; class Actinopteri; order Siluriformes; family Clariidae; genus Channallabes; species Channallabes apus. Next base: position 2,326,842 of record CM060122.1, read on the forward strand.
TTCATGTCAGTGTTGCATTATGGTGTAACTGCGGCAAAAACATTAATTAATTCATTCATTCTCATCAGTCTCTACACCACATTCCCTGTACAGTCTGTAATCCTGGAGCTGATCTCAGGACAGTCTGGACACCAGGTGGGTTCACACTGGACGCGGTGCCGATCCGTTATAAACATATAGTGTAAATGGAATTAAATTACAGTCCACATGTACACGTGTGTGTCAGTTTATTGTGCTTTTATATTCAGGGTTATTTTTAAACCAAATAAAACACATTATAAATCAAATTTAAAATAAAACTTGTATTTTCTTTAACTTTGGATTAAATGTTATTATCTGAGAGACTAAAGGACTAAATGGACTAGATGCAGTAACTGAAGCTCCACAGGTGATTACTGGAAGACTGTTACATGTCCTCCAGTAGCCCTCCCTCCTCTAAAGTAACACTAATTTGTTCAAATTTGTTCATGATTTATTGAGTTTCAGGGGTCAAATACTATCTTATGAAGATTTTATCAGAAAATATGGGGTTAGTACATCAAGAAAAGGATTTTAAAAAGTTTGCAAAGCAGTCCCTATATCCTCTTCTTCGAATGTTACAAAGTTGTATGCAGTTTTCTTGGAGAAAACCTTCTTTGCATTCTTTAAAAATTGGTGTTAATTTATTAGATAAAAACTACAATAACAGGTTAATTAGTCGATCAAAAACATTTAAGGGACTTTAAATCTTGTATTGTAAGAGAAAATGTTAAAGTATCTTTAAGGAAAAAATCCTTTTCTTTTTATTTATCATGTCCCATTGGCCCCAAAATAAAAGAAACCCATTTCAAAACAGTATCAGTTATACACACTGTCAGTGATTTCTTATCTAAAAGATTTAAATCTGGTGTAGATTTCTGTACATTTTCATCTTCCGGAACAGAAACATTTGATCATTTTATTTTCATGTCCATTTGTTTAGTCTTTGTGTTCTGATATACACAGCTGGTTTTCACTAAAGTGGAATGATTTAGCCTCTTTTCCTTATTTAGATATTATATATTTTACGGATAAACTTGATTCTAGTAAGTCAGACATTGTTAATCTTGTATTAATCATCCTCCTTCAGCTTGTTTATGTGTCACTTTGTTAAATACTTTCAGTTATTGAAATGTGTTCATGAGATAAATAGAAACAGCCATAAAATGATAACTTTACATGTTTAAATCCCTGCTTTTTAAATGTCTCTGTCCTTATTTATTTAGGAGTGTTGTTCCTGATGTGTATATATTTTTAGTTATATTGGTCTTTTGCTGTGTTGTTGTTGTTGTTGTGTTTCCTGTTCTGCAGATGTCTGTCCAAAAAAAAAAAAAATCACACAAAATCTGAATAAGTGCTCGCGCTTCCCCCCCCCTCTCTCTCTCTCTCTCTCTCTCTAACCGGAAGTGACGCAGGTCCAGCTGTTGATTGTTGACACGGTGAGGGAGACGGACGGGGTAAAGATGGCGGTGTCCCGTCGCTCCTCTCAGCATCACGGAGTTCCGTCCTCTCCGCCGCGCGGCGCCCTGCTCCCCGCCTCCTCCTCGGCCCCGGAGAGCCCCACACTCAGCCCGGACTCTGCGGACGGCGGCGCCGCGGTGTCGGATGTGTCTGTATCGGCCCCCGCGGCCTCCCCGGGCCGCCCCGCTCCGGCTCTGTGCGCTCCGGGGGAGGAGGAGGAGGAGGAGGACGGGGAGAGCGGCGGGGGAGTCGGGGCCGCGTTCAGGGAGCTGTTCGAGGCCTGCAGGAGCGGGGACGTGTCGCGGGTCAAGCGGCTGGTGGACTCGGGTAACGTGAACGCCAAGGACGTGTCGGGGAGGAAGTCCACTCCGCTCCACTTCGCCGCAGGTCACAGCCGCGCTCCGTGTTTACACACCGCTAGCATAGCTTAGCCTAGCATAGCATAGCTTAGCATAGCCGCTTAGCCTAGCCGCAATCTCCTCAGATCTCTCTCTCTCTGTTAGATCTTTTAATTCGAGAAATCGCTCCTCATATAATTATTATATTTATATCAGAGTGACGTCATTGTATGACGCAGTAATACGTCACGTTACGTGAAGTTACGTAAATTAGTTTGTATTTATATTTCTAATAAAGTGCTTTAATAATCTACATTCCAGAGATGATCTTCATATCACAATCATGTTTTAACACTTTTAATATATTTATAGCTTAAAGAAAATTAATAATTTATCATTAGAGTTAATTGTTCTGTAGTTACCAAATAAGGTCATGTGGGCGGAGCTACATTCAGCCCAACTCACTGATTGGTCAGGATGCAGTGCACAGTGATAAACTCTTGTTAATAATGTGTGTTGAGGATAATAAGAGTCGTGTTTTAAAACATTCAGTGTTGTGTGTGTGTGTGTGTGTGTGTAGGGTTCGGGCGTAAGGACGTGGTGGAGCACCTCCTGCGTACAGGGGCGAACGTGCACGCCCGTGACGACGGCGGCCTCATCCCTCTGCACAACGCCTGCTCGTTCGGTCACGCCGAGGTGGTGAGTGTGTTACTGTGTCAAGGGGCCGACCCCAACGCCCGCGACAACTGGAACTACACCCCGCTGCACGAGGCCGCCATCAAGGGCAAGATCGACGTGTGTATAGGTGAGGAACGTGCGCAACACACACACAAAAGATATGGATGGTGGAAGATATAGACAGACAAAAAAGAGAGAGAATAAGAATATTCCTTTAGTGTAATCTGATTGGATACAGTCATGTTGGGGGCGGAGCCTGTGGTGTGTGGTCAAGATCTAAGATATAAACAGGAGAGAGAGAGTGTTTTTGTTACGCTGTATTATCTGATTGGTTACAGTGATGCTGGGGGCGGAGCCTGTTGCTGTAGATGGATGGGCGTACCCGTTAGTGTGTGTGGTTTTAATAAGTGTGTGTGTGTGTGTGTGTGTTTCAGTCCTCCTCCAGCATGGCGCTGACCCCAACATCAGAAACACAGATGGCAAGTCAGCTCTAGACCTGGCAGACCCTTCAGCCAAGAGTGTGCTCACTGGTACACACACACACACACACACACACACACACACACACACACACACTAAAAGTGCATACATTATACATAGACTGATTTGAAAAAATGCACACACTTCATTTATCCTGATCTCAATGTGTGTGTGTGTGTGTGTGTGTGTGTGTGTGTGTGTGTGTGTGTGTGTTTCAGGTGAATATAAGAAGGATGAGCTGTTGGAGGCGGCGAGGTGAGTGTGTGTAACCTGGAAAAAAAATAATTTTTGTATACACGTGATCTAAGTGTGTGTGTTTAGGAGCGGGAACGAAGATAAACTGATGGCTCTTCTCACACCACTCAACGTCAACTGTCACGCCAGCGATGGACGCAAGGTGAACACACACACACACACACACACACACACACACACACACACACACACAGAGTTTAACCTGCATTCCACCCTGATGAGATGAGATGTAGTGGTGCTTTCATGTCGTGTCCAAAATCAGATGCACACACACACACTGAGCAGATTGCCTGATGAGTTGTTACCATGGCGACCACATTGATGAGAACAATTAGACCCTAATGCCGCCTTGTTGCGTCACTCCATGTGTGTGTGTAATGTTTTAGAGCGTTATTCTAGCTGATGATGATGATGATGATCACGACGTGAACGCACCGTTGTTCCTGTTAGAGCTGATGATGTCACTGTGTGTCTGATGATTTTCTCACACTCTGCTCTGTTTTATTTGTCTCTGACAACTTTCAGTCAACTTCACAAAAAATGCTGGTAAGTGTATCTTCAGAACCACAGTGTTGATGATTTAAACTCTGATCATTTTAATCACTGCTGCACTTTATGTTCATCTTCACTGGTTCATACCTTTGTGTTGTTGTTGTTGTTGTACCTGTTAAATCCATCTGATTGTTAAATCTGACTAATTAATGGTGGAATTCTGCAGAAACTCACACAGGAAATACACAGCGCTGACTGACACTGGAGACTCCGCCCCTAAATAGGTTTATAAATGGAGCGTGCGATGTACATGTCCCCGTAAACGAGCCGTTACCATGGAAACGATAACCTGTCAGTGACAGTAATCCCCCAACATAGCAACACTTGAGTAACGAACTTCCAAACATGGGCTGTGAACATGTGCTAAACAGAGACGATGAAGCTAACGAGTGCCGAGCGTTAACGATGCAGGAAAAAGTGAAAATAATTGAGAGAATGGAGCGAGGTGAAGAATATGGCCGACATCGCTTGTTCTTTTAACACGAAGGCACGATTCTAAAGAACACTAGTGTTGTATACTGTGTACAGCCAGGTGTGTGTGTTAGTGCCTAATGAAATTGTCCAACATGTCTGGGTATGCTGAAGCATTAAGAGTTCCTTTCACTAGAACTAAGGGGACAAGTGCACAAAGCGACGTCCATAAAGACACGGATGAGCGAGTTTGGTGTGGAAGAGCTTTTGACCTCAGCCCGGTGGAATACCTTTGTGATGAATTAGAGACTGTGAGCCAGGACTTCTCGTTCAACATCAGTGTCTGATCTCACAAATGTGCTCCTGGAGGAACGGTTAAAAAGTCCCATAAACACACTCCTAAACCTCGTGGAAAGCCTTCACAGGAGAGTGGAAGCTGTTAAACATTATATTAAACTCTATGGATTAAGAAGTGGATGTTACTCAAGTTCATATGCATGTGAAGGCAGGTGAGCCAATACTTTTGGCACTATAGTGTACCTCTTTGAAGTATTTAGGAGGGAGAAATACAGGTGAATTACTTTGATGTAGTGATTTTATTCACATCAGGAGCTGACTTACTGTCTGTCATAAGTCAGTGTGCCAAAAGACATCGTCCTGTGTCCATCCGGAGTCATGTGACTGGAGCTGCTCTGACCACCAGACAAGATTCAACAAGTTTCCAGCGATGCTACGAGTCGCTCGAGGTGTTTTGAGTGATGCGCTTCAAGAGTGGAAGAACATCACTGGAAGACGACAAGAGATCAAGAAGACCTTTAAGCTCAACCCCCGAAAATCTCGAAACCATTCAGCAACATGATGACCGTCGGAGAAAAGTCCACAAAATCGCTGCCGTTGTCGGTGTGTGATGGGGAACAGTCCAGTCGAGCAGAAGGAACATCACGTCAAAGTCTGCCAAGATCATCCACAGCACGCTGACCCGTCCTTCATGTCGAGGATCATTAGTGGTGATGAAACTGGGGTCAACTGGTACGACCCTGAGACGAAGAAACGGTGGAGGAGCTCATCATCTCCACCGCAGGAAAAGAGCAGAGACGGGTCCACAGCTCGACTAGTGCTTTATTGAGTTCGTCCCTTTGGGGTCAGGACATGAATCGTGAATTCTACTGCCAGGGTTTAAGGCGCCTGAGGGGGGGACGTACCATGAGGGGGGGACGTACCATGGGGGGGGGACGTACCATGAGGGGGGGGGGACGTACCATGAGGGGGGGACGTACCATGAGGGGGGGGACGTACCATGAGGGGGGGACGTACCATGAGGGGGGGGGACGTACCATGAGAGAAACCCGATCCTGAAGCTGTGATGCCACCTCATACAGTGGACATGTGCATCCTGTGCTTGATGATGATGATGATGATGATGATGATCTGCTGGTGTTTGCTGAGAGAGAGCATGCTGCATCCTTACAGCCCTGCATGGGACACTGTGATGTGTGTGTGTGTGTGTGTGTGTGTGTTTGATTCACGAATGTGTGTGTGTGTGTTACAGTCGACTCCACTGCACCTGGCTGCAGGTTATAACCGCGTACGCATCGTCCAGCTGCTGCTGCAGTACGGAGCAGACGTCCACGCCAAGGACAAGGGGTGAGGGACATGAACACACACACACACACACATTAAAACAAGTGATAATTACTAACACTCTGTCTCTGTGTCCCTCAGAGGTCTGGTTCCTCTCCATAACGCCTGCTCGTACGGACACTACGAGGTCACTGAGCTGCTGCTGAAGGTGAGACGTGACCCTGTACCACACACACACTCTCGTTAAGCGTCTCGTTATGTTTTCCTGAGTATTGTGTGTGTGTGTGTGTGTTTGTCAGCACGGGGCGTGTGTGAACGCGATGGATCTGTGGCAGTTCACGCCCCTGCACGAGGCGGCGAGTAAGAACCGGGCCGAGGTGTGTTCACTGCTGCTGAGCCACGGGGCCGACCCGACCGTCCTCAACTGTCACTGCAAGAGCGCCATCGAGCTCGCACACACACCCGAGCTCCGCGACCGTCTCGCCTGTGAGTCTCACACACACACACACACACACACACCCGAGCTCCGCGACCGTCTCGCCTGTGAGTCTCACACACACACACACACACACACACACACACACACACACACACACACACACACACACACCCGAGCTCCGCGACCGTCTCGCCTGTGAGTCTCACACACACACACACACCACACACACACACCACACACACACCACACACACACACCCGAGCTCCGCGACCGGCTCGCCTGTGAGTCTCACACACACACACACACACACACACACACACACACACACACACACACACACACACCCGAGCTCCGCGACCGTCTCACTCACACTCACACTCACACACACACACCCGAGCTCCGCGACCGGCTCGCCTGTGAGTCACACACACACACACACACACACACACACACACACACACACGAGCTCCGCGACCGGCTCGCCTGTGAGTCTCTCACACACACACACACACACACACACACACACACACACACACACACACACACACACACACACACACACTTGATCTTTATGATAGACTCGTCTGTGAGTAACACACACACACACACACACACACTTCTCTTTCAGATGAGTTCAAAGGTCACTCGCTGCTGCAGGCCGCGCGTGAGGCCGACATGGCCAAGGTGAAAAAGGTTCCGCCGGATATCATCAACTTCAAACACCCGAACTCTCAGGACAGCGCGCTGGTAACACACACACACACACACACACACACACACACACACACACACAGCTGTGCTTAACTTCATATATCTAGTATTTTTCCTTATATGGAATATTTTAGATGGCTTAAATAACTTGATTTTATGTTTGTTATTCGTGTGTGCGTGCGTGCGTGTGCGTGCGTGCGTGTGCGCGTGCGTGTGTGTGTGTAGCACTGTGCTGTGGCGTCTCCTCATCCCAAACGCAAACAGTTGACAGAACTGCTGCTGCGCAAAGGAGCCAACATCCACGAGAAGAACAAAGAGTGAGTCTCACACACACACACACACACACACACACACACACACACACACACACACACACGCTGTGTATCACTGTGTATTCCTGACGCCTGTGGTGTTTCCTCAGTTTCATGACTGCGTTCCACGTGGCTGCAGAGCGAGCGCATAACGACGTGCTGGAGGTTCTACAGAAACACGGAGCAAAGGTTCACACACACACACACACACACACACACACACACACACACACAGAATAGTGATGTACACACCTTTCTTTTTCCCCTCTACGTGATGAGCATGGGGTGTAACTCTGGTGTGTGTGTGTGTGTGTGTGTGTAGGTGAACGCAGTAGACACTCTGGGTCAGACGGCGCTGCACAGAGCCGCACTAGCGGGTCACCTACAGACCTGCAGACTGTTACTGAGTTACGGAGCCGATCCGTCCATCGTCTCACTGCAGGGCTTCACTGCTGCACAGACCGGCAACGAGGCCGTACAGCAGATACTCAGTGGTACACACACACACACACACACACCATATATACACCATATACACACACACACACACACCATATACAGTGGTGTGAAAAACTATTTGCCCCCTTCCTGATTTCTTATTCTTTTGCATGTTTGTCACACTTAAATGTTTCTGCTCATCAAAAACCGTTAACTATTAGTCAAAGATAACATAATTGAACACAAAATGCAGTTTTTAAATGAAGGTTTACGTTATTAAGGGAGAAAAAAAAAACTCAATCTACATGGCCCTGTGTGAAAAAGTGATTGCCCCCCTTGTTAAAAAATAACTTAACTGTGGTTTATCACACCTGAGTTCAATTTCTGTAGTCACCCCCAGGCCTGATTACTGCCACACCTGTTTCAATCAAGAAATCACTTAAATAGGAGCTACCTGACACAGAGAAGTAGACCAAAAGCACCTCAAAAGCTAGACATCATGCCAAGATCCAAAGAAATTCAGGAACAAATGAGAACAAAAGTAATTGAGATCTATCAGTCTGGTAAAGGTTATAAAGCCATTTCTAAAGCTTTGGGACTCCAGCGAACCACAGTGAGAGCCATTATCCACAAATGGCAAAAACATGGAACAGTGGTGAACCTTCCCAGGAGTGGCCGGCCGACCGAAATTACCCCAAGAGCGCAGAGACGACTCATCCGAGAGGCCACAAAAGACCCCAGGACAACATCTAAAGAACTGCAGGCCTCACTTGCCTCAATTAAGGTCAGTGTTCACGACTCCACCATAAGAAAGAGACTGGGCAAAACAGCCTGCATGGCAGATTTCCAAGGCGCAAACCACTTTTAAGCAAAGAACATTAAGGCTCGTCTCAATTTTGCTAAAAAACATCTCAATGATTGCCAAGACTTTTGGGAAAATACCTTGTGGACCGACGAGACAAAAGTTGAACTTTTTGGAAGGTGCGTGTCCCGTTACATCTGGCGTAAAAGTAACACAGCATTTCAGAAAAAGAACATCATACCAACAGTAAAATATGGTGGTGGTAGTGTGATGGTCTGGGGTTGTTTTGCTGCTTCAGGACCTGGAAGGCTTGCTGTGATAGATGGAACCATGAATTCTACTGTCTACCAAAAAATCCTGAAGGAGAATGTCCGGCCATCTGTTCGTCAACTCAAGCTGAAGCGATCTTGGGTGCTGCAGCAGGACAATGACCCAAAACACACCAGCAAATCCACCTCTGAATGGCTGAAGAAGAACAAAATGAAGACTTTGGAGTGGCCTAGTCAAAGTCCTGACCTGAATCCTATTGAGATGTTGTGGCATGACCTTAAAAAGGCGGTTCATGCTAGAAAACCCCTCAAATAAAGCTGAATTACAACAATTCTGCAAAGATGAGTGGGCCAAAATTCCTCCAGAGCGCTGTAAAAGACTCGTTGCAAGTTATCGCAAACGCTTGATTGCAGTTATTGCTGCTAAGGGTGGCCCAACCAGTTATTAGGTTCAGGGGGCAATTACTTTTTCACACAGGGCCATGTAGGTTTGGATTTTTTTTCTCCCTAAATAATAAAACCCCTCATTTAAAAACTGCATTTTGTGTTTACTTGTGTCATCTTTGACTAATAGTTAAATGTGTTTGATGATCAGAAACATTTTGTGTGACAAACATGCAAAAGAATAAGAAATCAGGAGGGGGGCAAATAGTTTTTCACACCACTGTACACACTCTCTCTCTCAGCAGATACTCAGTGGTACACACACACACACACACACACATATCTAGGGTTAGGGACAGGCTAAGCTTGTCTCTCTCTCAGCCTCTCTTTCACCTGTCTTTGTTTCTTTCACCTGGCTCTCTCTTTCGCTCTCTCTTTCACCTGGCTCTCTCTTTCGCTCTCTCTTTCACCTGGCTCTCTCTTTCTCGCTCTCTCTTTCACCTGTCTCTCTCTCTCATGTCCAGGTGTGTGTTTCTATAAGCTTGTGTATGTGGATGAGGACAGGTCTCTCTTCCCTCAGTGTGAGAGACTCAGCATGATGAGCAGCTGACATATCTCAGGAAGTGTAATGGCATTGTGTTAGGCATGTGTGTGTCACTGTGTGTGTCACTGTGTGTGTGAGTGTGTGTATCAGTGAGTGTGTGTGTTAGTTGTATCTGATTGGTTGTTCCTGTAACGTGTCCTTTAGAGAACATTCCCACTCGGAACTCTGATGCAGACTATCGCTTCCTGGAGGCGGCCAAAGCAGGAGACCTGGACACAGTGAAGGTGTGTGTGTGTGTGTGTGTGTGTTTAATGTTCCACTGAACGTAGTGGTGACAAAATTACAGAAAAGAACAGAAACTAACTGTATAGTGTGTGTGTGTGTGTGTGTGTGTGTGTGTGTGTGTGTGTAGCAACTGTGCTCTCCTCAGATCGTGAACTGTCGTGACCTGGAGGGACGTCACTCGACTCCGCTGCACTTCGCCGCTGGTTATAACCGCGTGGCCGTGGTGGAGTTTCTCCTGCAGCACGGAGCTGATGTCCACGCCAAGGACAAGGGGTCAGACCTTCACCATAGGGCTGGGCGATATGACTGAAAACTGTATCACGATATCAGTGTTTCATGACCCATTTAAAATAAGGACCAGTAGAAGAATATATTGTATTTAAACATTTTTATTTTAAACTTAACCTTCCTCTGATCATAGTCCCCTCAGTTATTAAAACAGAAATGTCAACAACCATGGAAAAATCAAATAATTAAATGTAAACATAAGTCTAAAGTCACAATGAACACTTAACAATTATCTCTTAACATTTAAGGTGCAAAATTAAAAGAAAATGTAAGAAATGCTTAATAAAGTGTAATAAAATAGTGAAATGTGTTTATTATATCAGATGCCTTTAGAGAAAACTACAACAAAAATAAATTGTTGTAATATATTAGAGTTTGATGTTAATTCACTGGCGGGCCACCAGGGGGCAATACCGCGCTGTATACTATATGTGTCGTGTGCACTGAATGCAGTAAAAGAAGAATACCGTTTTTCTCCATGCCTCCGTTTCTCACACAAAAAGTAATATTATAGACGTTAGTTGTGCATATTGATGCAAACATAACAATTGTCAATCAAACTAGCTTCGCGACCTCTGTTTTCTTCTGACAGAGAATAAAAAATATCGAAGGTTCTATCGAACAAATTTTTTATTGATATCGATCACGTGTCTATCGCGAAACATATCGTTATCGTTTTATCACCCAGGCCTACTTCATCATCATCACCATCATCACTGATTACAGTCATGATCAACACAACACAACACTGCTCACACACTTCACATCAGCAGCAGCTCTGATAATCGTAACAACACACACATCTCTAATAACCAACATGAGTGTAATCATCATCCTCAATGAACACACACACACACCACTGTAATAATGCAGCTTTGATTCATAACCTCTATCTCTCTCTCTCTCTCTCTCTCTCTCACACACGTGCACACACACACACACAGGGGTCTGGTTCCTCTCCACAACGCCTGCTCGTACGGTCATTATGAAGTAGCCGAGCTGCTGGTGCGTCACGGCGCGTCGGTGAACGTAGCGGACCTGTGGAAGTTCACACCACTGCACGAAGCTGCAGCCAAGGGCAAATACGAGATCTGTAAACTGCTGCTCAAGGTAACCTGATGTGTACACATACACACACACACACACAGAATAACATTAACACCTAGCCTTCTCATACACTCATTGTGTGTGTGTGTGTGTGTGTTGTAGCACGGTGCTGACCCATCAAAGAAGAACCGGGACGGTAACGTGGCCCTGGACATGGTGAAGGACGGAGACACGGACATCCAGGACCTGCTGCGCGGAGACGCCGCCCTGCTGGACGCCGCCAAGAAGGGCTGCCTCGCCCGCGTCCAGAAACTGTGTAGCAGCGACAACATCAACTGTAGGGACACACAGGGGAGGAACTCTACACCCTTACACCTCGCCGGTACACACACACACACACACACACACACACACACCTCCATTATTAAAGCATGCGTTGAATTTGTCTTGTTGTTAATTGTGTGTGCGTGTGTGTGTGTGTGTGTTAGCTGGCTACAATAACCTGGAGGTCGCGGAGTACCTGTTGGAGCACGGCGCGGACGTGAACGCCCAGGATAAAGGAGGTCTGATCCCGCTGCACAACGCTGCCTCCTACGGGGTGAGAGACGCCACTGCAGCGCCGAGCACAGACTCAATCCACCTTCTCTCTGCCCTGAACACTCATCCCTCTCTCTCTCTCTCTCTCTCTCTCTCTCTCTCTCTCTCTCTCTCTGTGTGTGTGTGTGTGCAGCATGTGGACATAGCGGCTCTGCTCATCAAGTTCAACACGTGTGTGAACGCGACGGATAAGTGGGCGTTCACGCCGCTGCACGAGGCGGCCCAGAAGGGCCGGACACAGCTGTGTGCGCTGCTGCTGGCTCACGGCGCCGACCCGTCCATGAAGAACCAGGAGGGACAGGCCGCGCTGGACTTAGCCACGGTACGCTAGCGCAGGGACTGACGAGGTTACACACTGACTGTGTCTCACCGCTGTGTGTCTCACTCTGTATGTCCCCCCTCTCTTTCTCTCTTTCTCTGTCTGTCTCTCTCTCTGTCTCTGTCTCTCTCTCTCTGTCTCCCTCCGTCCAGGCGGATGATATCCGCGCGCTGCTGATGGACGCTATGCCCCCTGACGCGTTACCCAGCTGTCTGAAGCCCCAGGCCACGGTGCTGAGCGCCACCCTCATCTCCCCCGCCTCCAGCATCGACAACCTGAGCGACGGGGCCTGCGGGGGGGCAGACGGGGCCGTGGGGGGCGAGCGCAAGGAGGGAGAGGGTGAGAGACAGTGTGATGTCTTCTGACTCGCGGAGACACGTGTTTGTGTCTCAGAATAAAGAAAAAGGGCAAAAATATTATAAAGCCAATAAAATGCTATGGTGTGGTATAAACATGGTGTGTGTGTGTGTGTGTGTGTGTGTGTGTGTGTGTGTGTGTGCGCGCGCTGCAGTAGCGGTGTTGGACATGAACATCAGCCAGTTCCTGAAGAGTCTGGGCCTCGAACACCTCAGAGACATCTTTGAACGCGAGCAGGTGAGAGATGGAACAGGGGCGTTTACTCTGGAGTGTAAGGTGTTTGTGTGTGTGTGTGTGTGTGTACATCCCCAGTTCATCACCGTGTGTGTGTGTGTGTAGATCACTCTGGACGTCCTGGCTGATATGGGACATGAGGAGCTGAAGGAGATCGGAATAAACGCTTACGGACACAGACACAAACTGATCAAAGGTCTTGAGAGACTGCTGGGGGGTCAGCAGGGTGAGTACACACACACACACACACTCACTCACACACTCACTCACACACTAGGGCTGCACGATATTAGGAAAATATGCTATATTGTTGTTGTTGAATATTGCGATGACGATATTTCTTGCGATATAACATTTCCCTAGAGAAATGCACTTTTATTATTATTATTGCCTATTTTTTTATTTTTATTATTTATTTATATGTAATGATGATACTAAAATAAACAGGTAATAGATATTCGTCTGATGTAATTAAATCTAATTCAGGCTAAAAAGAAACTATATGTGAAGGAAGTTGCAAATATTTAGACTTAAACACTATGAATGACTTAAACCCCTCAGCAGATATTCTGACTTCTGGTTTGCTGTTACTATAAACCTGCCAACACAATATGAATTACTTTCAAACATTACTGTTTATTTACGTGTAACCGTGTAACACTCATCAATAGTGTCTTACAACAAGAGCATCTTTTAAACTAAATATTCTCTTTAGCTTGCCTGGTTTTTTTTATAAAAAATAAATATTATTAAACAAAAATTAAATAAAAAAATGACTATTTGTCACACACACACGCACGTACACACACACACACTCGCTCCGCGACCGGCACTAGGACCCAGAAGTAATGCGGGCGCGAACCCGGAAGTATAAGAGGAGTAAACAAACCACCGCATAGAGCTTAGTCACTGAGTTCGCGCATGTCGGTTCAGATTGTTTACTTTCTGATTCGAGTGTGTGTTTATAGGACGCGGGTTAAATGTGTGTGTTTCCGTTGCTCCCCTTCTGTGAGAGTCCTTACACTAATTCGCGTGGTTATCCTGCCTACTCGCTTGCTTCTGCGTTTGGGTTTACCGTCTATAAAGGGCTAACGGCTAATCGCGGCTAACGGCTAATCGCGGCTAACGGCTAATCGCGGCTAACGGCTAATCGCGGCTAACGGCTAATCGCTAAATCTTCTGATCATCCGGGGTTAGTTCAGAATGAAGTATAAAGATATAAATAATATATATATATATATATATATATATATATATATATATATATATACACATACATACATACACTTTTTTATATATAAAGATATAAGTGGGTATAAACATAGTAAGGGCCCATCTGATTGGTCAAATTTACACACACAAATGCTTGGTACATAAAGTATTTATCGCAACTCCTTGCGATATGGTTATCGCGCAGGCCATTATCGCGATAACGATATTTTTTCGATATATCGTGCAGCCCTAATACACACTCACACACTCACACTCTCACACACGGTATTGTTAATAAACTTATTTGCAGAATAACTGCAAATGTGTCTAGTATTTAGACTAATATCACTGTGTGTGTGTGTGTTAGGTGGGAATCCGTACCTGGCGTTCCACTGCGCGACTCAGGGCACCGTCCTGATCGACCTGCCGCCCGACGACAAGGAGTTCCAGTCTGTGGAGGAGGAGGTACACACACACACACACACACACACACACACACGTCCCTCATAACACACTGTCATCCTCCCTGTGTGTGTGTGTGTGTGTGTGTTTCACAGATGCAGAGTACGATCCGTGAGCACAGAGACGGAGGAAACGCTGGAGGAGTTTTTAACAGATACAACATCATCAAGGTGCTTCATCATCATCCTCCTCCTCCTCATCATAAACACACACCTCAGAGACGCCCGATGTGTTTGATTGGACAAATTCTAGAACTATAAGTCAGAGATCAGAGTCAGTAGATGAAGCAGTCCTGAGAACAGGTGTAGAATGTCAGAAGTGGTTCAGTCTAACAGGCCCGGACTCTAGAACTGATCTCAGATCTGTGTGTGTTTCTGCATCTTTCATGGTTCTAGAATTTGTCCAAATAAAAACTCTTATTAAAACTTTAATCAGCATGAGATGAGTTGAAGCTGTTATTCCTGACACTCTGGATATCCATCACTGGTCTAAACTCTGATTATTAGTTAATATTTACACTTATTAAGGTCAAAGGTCACGTGTCAGTCTGATTAGTTATTCATCACGAGTGTAGGGAGTCCTGTGTCCTGTCACTAGGTGGCAGTAGAGTTCAGGAAGTCAAGACTGACCGTTTAACAATCATTATATATAGTTGCAAAGCAGCGATGAGGGGCCCAAGCACCTGCGCTGTCACCACTCAGGCTCACCAGAAAGAAGCCAGAGGGCGTGGTGTCAGTGTGAGATTAAAACTCACACACACTTTATACCTGATAGGATGATGTCAGGTCATGTGACTTCATCTCTCATATACTGTACATACACTCTGAGGCTGTAGTGGAGAGAATCATCAAATCAGGTGAAGATATCGCGTGTTGATGAGTGTGTGTGTGTGTGTGTGTGTGTGTGTGCGCGCAGATCCAGAAGGTGGTGAATAAGAAGCTGCGTGAGCGCTACACACACCGTCAGAAGGAGATCTCTGATGAGAACCATAACCACCAAAACGAGCGCATGCTCTTCCATGGTACACACACACACACACACACACACACACACACACACACACACACACACACACACACTGTACGCTGTATAATATCACGATTGCCCCGCTCACTGTTGCTTACACTGTGGTGTGTGTGTGTTCAGGTTCTCCGTTCATTAACGCCATCATCCACAAGGGCTTTGACGAGCGCCACGCCTACATCGGCGGCATGTTCGGGGCCGGGATCTACTTTGCTGAAAACTCTTCCAAGAGTAACCAGTACGTCTACGGCATCGGCGGGGGGACGGGATGCCCCGCCCACAAAGACCGCTCCTGTTACGTGTGTCACAGGTGAACAGGCCACGCCCCCTCAGAGAGACGCGGTGGCACTCTACTGTTAGTGTGGTTAGAGGTAGCTCTTACTGAACCTGTGTGTGTGTGTGTGTGTGTGTGTGTGTTCCAGGCAGATGCTGTTCTGCAGGGTGACTCT
The DNA here is from genome assembly GCA_030522415.1 of Channallabes apus. Classification (NCBI taxonomy): domain Eukaryota; kingdom Metazoa; phylum Chordata; class Actinopteri; order Siluriformes; family Clariidae; genus Channallabes; species Channallabes apus. Next base: position 2,342,787 of record CM060122.1, read on the forward strand.
GGGGAAGTCGTTCCTGCAGTTCAGCGCCATGAAGATGGCTCACGCTCCTCCTGCTCATCACTCGGTCATCGGGAGGCCCAGCGTCAACGGCCTGGCCTACGCCGAGTACGTCATCTACAGGGGAGAGCAGGTACACACACACACACACACACACACAGAGTATATACTCCTCTCTTGGTGTTCCTCTGTGGTCTCCTACAGATATACTGATCAGTGTGTGTGTGTGTGTGTGTGTGTGTGTGTGTTTCAGGCGTATCCAGAGTATCTGATCACCTACCAGATCGCTAAACCAGAGAGCAGCACGCAGAGCAGCCCAGGAGCACAACAGAAATCATAGTCTCTCTCATTCTGACCCCCCTCTCTCTCCCTCCTCCTCAGTCAGACATGGGTGTGATCGCTGCACCACAGGTGAAATGTGAACCGTCTCCCGGGCGGGCGGACGTCGTGCCGTTGCCGTGTATGATGACTTGTGAATTTGCACTTTTTAAAGCCGGAGTTATTTAAGTTATTGGTGAGAATGCTGACCGTGAAGTGAACTCTCTGTACAGACAGAAATATCCGTGTAAAAGACGTCGTGATCAACTGAACCGTTGTATTTGAGTTGTATTTTAAAGAATGTTCATGTCTTGCTTTTGTTAATTTCTTTTAAATAAACCTCGTGGTAACGTCGGCCGGAGTCACGTTTACTCACTTTCAGGTGAAGAACGACTGAATATACACGTCTCGGCATCCGCTTACCCAAGACGTGTCCGAGTCAGCGTGGAGAACATGAAGACAATGTGATTCCTCTCGTTTCATATAAAACACCTGACTTTATCCGGTACTAGTGCAGTTCATATAAAACACCTGACTTTATCCGGTACTAGTGCAGTTCATATAAAACACCTGACTTTATCCGGTACTGGCGCAGTTCATATAAAACACCTGACTTTATCCGGTACTGGCGCAGTTCATATAAAACACCTGACTTTATCCGGTACTGGTGCAGTTCATATAAAACACCTGACTTTATCCGGTACTAGTGCAGTTCATATAAAACACCTGACTTTATACGGTACTAGCGCAGTTCATATAAAACACCTGACTTTATCCAGTACTGGTGCAGTTCATATAAAACACCTGACTTTATCCAGTACTGGTGTAGTTCATATAAAACACCTGACTTTATCCGGTACTAGTGTAGTTCATATAAAACACCTGACTTTTATATGAACTACACTAGTACCGTATAAACACCTGACTTTATCCGGTACTGGTGTAGTTCATATAAAACACCTGACTTTAACCGGTACTAGTGCAGTTCATATAAAACACCTGACTTTATCCGGTACTAGTGCAGTTCATATAAAACACCTGACTTTATCCGGTACTAGTGCAGTTCATATAAAACACCTGACTTTATCCGGTACTGGCGCAGTTCATATAAAACACCTGACTTTATCCGGTACTGGTGCAGTTCATATAAAACACCTGACTTTATCCGGTACTGGCGCAGTTCATATAAAACACCTGACTTTATCCGGTACTAGTGCAGTTCATATAAAACACCTGACTTTATCCGGTACTAGTGCAGTTCATATAAAACACCTGACTTTATCCGGTACTAGTGTAGTTCATATAAAACAACTGACTTTATACGGTACTAGCGCAGTTCATATAAAACACCTGACTTTATCCGGTACTAGTGTAGTTCATATAAAACACCTGACTTTATCCGGTACTAGTGTAGTTCATATAAAACACCTGACTTTATACGGTACTGGTGTAGTTCATATAAAACACCTGACTTTATCCGGTACTGGTGTAGTTCATATAAAACACCTGACTTTATACGGTACTGGTGTAGTTCATATAAAACACCTGACTTTATCCGGTACTGGCGCAGTTCATATAAAACACCTGACTTTATCCGGTACTGGTGTAGTTCATATAAAACACCTGACTTTATACGGTACTGGTGTAGTTCATATAAAACACCTGACTTTATACGGTACTGGTGTAGTTCATATAAAACACCTGACTTTATCCGGTACTAGTGTAGTTCATATAAAACACCTGACTTTATACGGTACTGGTGTAGTTCATATAAAACACCTGACTTTATACGGTACTAGTGTAGTTCATATAAAACACCTGACTTTATACGGTACTGGTGTAGTTCATATAAAACACCTGACTTTATCCGGTACTGGTGTAGTTCATATAAAACACCTGACTTTATCCGGTACTGGCGCAGTTCATATAAAACACCTGACTTTATCCGGTACTGGTGTAGTTCATATAAAACACCTGACTTTATCCGGTACTGGTGTAGTTCATATAAAACAACTGACTTTATCCGGTACTGGTGCAGTTCATATAAAACACCTGACTTTATACGGTACTGGCGCAGTTCATATAAAACACCTGACTTTATCCGGTACTGGTGTAGTTCATATAAAACACCTGACTTTATCCGGTACTGGTGTAGTTCATATAAAACAACTGACTTTATCCGGTACTGGTGCAGTTCATATAAAACGCCTGACTTTATCCGGTACTGGTGTAGTTCATATAAAACAACTGACTTTATACGGTACTGGTGTAGTTCATATAAAACACCTGACTTTATCCGGTACCAGTGTAGTTCATATAAAACAACTGACTTTATACGGTACTAGTGTAGTTCATATAAAACAACTGACTTTATACGGTACTAGCGCAGTTCATATAAAACGCCTGACTTTATCCGGTACTGGTGCAGTTCATATAAAACGCCTGACTTTATACGGTACTAGTGTAGTTCATATAAAACAACTGACTTTATCCGGTACTGGTGCAGTTCATATAAAACGCCTGACTTTATACGGTACTAGTGTAGTTCATATAAAACGCCTGACTTTATCCGGTACTGGCGCAGTTCATATAAAACACCTGACTTTATCCGGTACTAGTGTAGTTCTAACAGTGTACTGTAAAAATCATTCATTCACATTGGTTCAGTACTTTTTATCAGAACTTTTGTCATATGGTCAGTTCCACGTAACTGATGTCTGTAGCTCCAGACGTCTGCGGCGCTTCTGAATGTGTTTCACTGGTTTGATATCTCTGGATATTTTGCTGCTATAATAAACTCCATCTATCTAACGCTTCACTAACACCAGATGATTAAGAGGAGGCATTTCAGCTCGATACTGAAAAATGAGGTGAATATTACTGCTGCTCTGTCCAGTCACACACACACACACACACGCACACACACACAGTTATACCACACATATTCATCAGTCACTACATCTTTATGACAATTATAGAATCGTGTTAAATACAGGAAGGAATACAAATGCAGGAGTGTCTCAGTGGCCTATAAGCTATTTGATGGAATAATGTATAAAAAAAAAAGAACAACTATCAAGTTTTTGAACATTAAATTTATATTATAATTGAATGCAGAAAAGTAAACATTTATTGCTTATATTTTTAAATAAATATATAACTTTTAAATACATTTTATTGCAGTCATATGCAGAGCTGAATGTAACCAGGCACATTTCCTTACTTACTGTACTTAAGTACATATTTCACATATTTGTACTTTATTAAAGGATCTTTTTTCTTTTCCTCCGGTACGTCATACAGCTAATATCTGTACTTTTACTGTCTGTATGGTGTTACGTTACCTAAACATAGTGGGGTGTAGTATACAGTGTACATGTGTATCAGTAAGTGGTAACCTGATGATATTATGTGTAACTGCGTGTCTTTCCGTCCAGACACACCTGATAGACAGATTACAAACAGTTCACATGTAAATGCAGATAATCTGTTCCGGCCCCCCAAAATAGTACCGATATTACTCATTTCCAACACTATGATCATATTTCTGCATATAAAAACAATCACAACATTAAAAAAGCCTAGAATATGAAATAACTAGACATTAAACCTCACATATCATTAATGTATGATTCCTCTCGGCACCAGCTGCTTTAAAACCCAGACTGTAAACGTCTCCTTTTACTTTCTGCTACCGTCCTCGATAACATTCTTGCGAAATGCAAAAAAAAAAAAAAATTACAATACGTAAACTTTCTTCCTTGGCTTTCCACTGAATTCAACTGATTCACTTTTAACTGAAGTGTTGAACGGCTCTCAGACATACACAGTGTTCAGGTTGTTTTGTTAGTTAGTATGCTGAAAGTGCTTCGTATGCTGAGGACAATTTCTTACAAGATATCAATTCATAAGGAAACATCATAAAGGCTGGGTGTTCGTATGCTGAGGTAAATAATGTACGAGGTGTGTGTGAGATCAGGAGCAGATGTGACTGCAGACAGTAACGAGATCAGCATGATCACAGTCAGTCAGTACGCAAATATATAAACAATGACGGAAACCATAATACTGCGTCTCTTATCTACACATATGGACGAGTGTGTCGATCGCACGAGCGGTGCATGAGGATCTGATTGTCCACTCAAAAGCTGGTGTTTAATTTAAAAGCACAAGCATGACTGAACCGTCTGTATCAAAAAATATAATAAAATGTTAATAAAATATCATGATTAACTCTTCAATCTGAAGTCTGTGTAGTGGGGTTTATCCAAAAACCTCATTGAAATATTTTTAGGAAACCATTCTCATCAAGATATGACTGTAATTAAAAGTGTACAACTTTCTCCAGTATCTTAGATATAAAAAGTAATAAGTTGATAATTTGGCAGTAGAAGGGGGTACACACTGTAACACAACCAGTACACAACACTGTAACACAACCAGTACTGATGCAGGTATTAATAAGGCAGAGAACACTCGTCCCAACAACATTAACCTGTTCCCGTACAACATGTGTCCCAACAACATTAACCTGTTCCTGTAGCCTCAGTCAGGGTGAAATGAGTTCCTCAGCACCGTGTCAGTCAGGAGAGATAATGTAGAGACTCAAACTGATCAAACATCATCATCAGTGTGGCAGCTGAAGTAGGACTCAGGTCAGTACACAGGGTTTTGGTCCTGATCACTACAATCTTATCATCAGTAATAAACCTGGAGAAAGTTGCTACACGTATAAACAGTTACAACATGGCAGGAGATCAGGTGGAGATTAAATACAGCATTTATCACATTATAAACTTCATAAGGTCTTTGGTGATTATATTTGGAGAGATGTTTCTGTTTTTCAGCTCTGTGATATTCCGTTATCTGATCCTTCAATAAGTGCAGTGAGACCCGTAGTCTGTCCATTCTGTCCCTCTGCAGTGCTGTCTCATGGTGCGGGAGGTCGAGGTCAGTCGGAGCTGGTGTGCTGGTTCTGTAGACTTACTGTTATATGGAGCGACAGAGTCTGAAATGTCTGTACACACCATGCTGAAATGTCCTACAGTCATTAGCAGGAAGGTGGGACAGAGGACCGTTCGTCTCACCACACTGAGTGTTTTTAAAAGCAGTAGAGACGGACGTGTTTAGGTGTGTAACAGATGAAGAAAAAAACTCTCTCACAAACCAGCATAATGATCTGAAATGTGTGTGTGTGTGTCTCTATACGTGTGGAATCTTAACCCAGCCGTGTGAGGGTTAAAGAGACAATAGATTATAAGTAATCACTGATGATGGTCTGGACAACAGATATTAAAATCCCTGAGAATCTGAATTCGGTCATATTTCAGCATGAAGCCTCCAAAAGCTCCTAATATAGATAGATAAACTTATTGCTGGTGTGAACTGGGAGAGTCTATGGAAAAGTTCAGCTTAAACTGAGCAGGAACTCTGTACTAGTGTCTCAGTCAGAGAAGACATCTCCACATCTGGATTTGGTCCACTCTCTCCGCTCTGCTGGTGTCTGTTGGTATTTTCAGTCTTCTGGTGTGTGGTGTCTGCAGGTCCTCTACGAAACTTCAGATTTTCTCTCCACTGATAAACGTTCACGAACACTGATAGGATGAGCAGAATCACCAGCACGGCTGTTAACACACACACAAACAAATGAGTTTTACAGAAGGTTCTCATTATGACATCACACACACACACACACACACACACACACACATTATCTAGAGTCTCAGAGTGTTTATTCCTGAGCCTCAGCAGTGTGTTAGTTATTAACCAGGGCCAGGTTTCTCGATAACGCACACTATTCGCGCGCTAAGTAGACTCTTAAGATATATCTTACGTTAAGTGATAACTTTTCTAAGTGTATTTCTCGAACTGTCTCTTAGGAGTCTTCTTAAGTTACTGCCTCTTACGTCCGACGTTACGCGGCGCTGTCTACAGTGAAGGTCCTGAATTAGCGGACATCGGTGGCTCAGGAATCGAGTTTTCACTCCTTTTGCATGACAGCGTTAAGAAAGACGGCACTTTCTATACAAATTAAACATCGCACTAAATTATTTTAATAGCGTTTATTTCGACATGGGTTAACTTAACAATAACATGCCATAATAGACAAATATATAAATTAAATCACCAAACTGTCGCTAATATTTTCTTGTAACCTGTAGTGGCGGTGAAACGGACCGCTTATACAATCATAGTCGAGTGACAAACAGCTGTGGTTACTTGTGCGCAACGCACTCTTGATTGCCATCAGTCATTAGCATTTTCGGTTGATAATACCCCTATATCATCTACGCGGTTTCGCGCAGTGGCCGTAAGTAGGGTTCATCATGGTTCACCGCGAGTTTTTGTGCTGTGATTACGTTTCCATCTTTCCGCGTGAAAAATTAAACGTTTAATTTTTTTGGCGGTCCTCACGGAAGCTTGCAGACCTTGTAGAACTTCGTGGCAGCTCACGGTGCCTAACATCGCATCTCACCGAGTCAAACCGCATAGGTGAGATAGGGGTATACGGTTGTGATAAGTAGACGAAGATGTCCGTGATAGAGACTCAAGATTCGAGCGAAATGTCACAATCAAGCACCAGCGAGGAAGGTAACAGCACCAGTAAGGTAACAGGAATGATGTGTGTGTGTATATATATATATATATATATATATATATATATATATATTAGGGCTGCAACAACTAAACGATAAAATCAATAATTATCGATAATGAAATTTGTTGTCAACGAATGCCGTTTTCGATTAGTTGGGCTGCTCACGCTACTGAGGAGCGCGACCACAAGATGCACAAATACACACACAGATACACAGTCGCTCGCGCAATGGAGGTTACAGAAGCGTTTGCAGGAAAAAGCGTGGCCCAAGTCCTCCAAGGTATGGGAGTAATTTACATTAAACACCTCTTAAAATCGGCGTTAAAATCGAGCGGTTTTCATGGGCTTTGATGGCGCTTTGATGACGTGTGTTTGTCCGGCTGCGCGGTTATACGGCATAAAAAGAATAAAACTTTGCATACAGCTTTTTCTTGCCGTTCAAATCCCAACGAACGCAAGGAAAACACTTCTAGTTCGTTTTCTTCGCGTTCATTTTATGCTTCGGAGGACCGGTGTTCAATCGAAAAATGCTACCCATCGAGTTTTGCTAACGATCGTATCTGCGCATGCGCAGTCCCACAAGTTTGCACACTGTTTCCACGCCCATAAATCCACACTACCTTGGTGCTGAGGATTCGGTTGAGTTTAAACCATTTTCCTTTGCTTAATTTGACCGAAACATTTGAGTTTCTGCATAAATTGTCGTGAATGAGCCTCAAGGTTGAAGGAAAATAAAAACTTGAAACTGGTTCAGTGTCTCAAATTTAAACACCTACGTTTACATCTTTTTGTATACTTGAATATCTTGTGGTTATCATATAGTATGTGTGCAGTGTGCTTGCGCATGCTTACACACGTGATGACATGCGTTTTTGATTACATCTATGATAATGCTAATAAACACAGCTCTTCTAATAACATTTAATGTCCACAGTGTAGTTGTAGTGATGCAGTAGCGTAAATCAATATGCTCTGCTATCGATTTGTGCTATGGTAGCATTTTCCGACAAGGCAGCAAAAATCGACAGAACACCGGATATATCCCATGATCCTACATGCTATACACAGGGAAATGTGGAAAAAAGGCAAAATAAAGAGAGTGAACCCAGTAGCCGGGTTTTTATTTCTCTCCCTACGTCGCCGTATTACGAGAATGTTTAAAACAATAAGATTAATGTCTAATGTAGCAAAATGGTCTATCTATCCATCTATCTATCTATCTATCTATATTCTTTTTTAAATTATTATTATTGAGACAACAAAAAAAGGATAAAATACAGGAGAGGATCGAAATAATGTAAAAACCGAAGTCTAGAAGTCTATTATTCTTCTTATTAAGTTGAATTAATTTAAGAGAATTTAAAAGTGAGGTCATTCTTAACAACTGAATGTCAGTGTATTTTTTAAAACTATATATATATATATATATATATATATATATATATATATATATATATATATACTGTCAACTTGCCGTCTGCAATTTTTGTTAAAAACAAAAATGTTGATTTACATAAAATAAGGTTTAAATGTCAAAATTAAAGATCATTAAACTCTATATGTGGCTATTGCATTTTTTAAAGTTTACGTTTATACATAAATAATACCCTGATTTATGGTTTTATATAGTTAAGCAAAACATCAAATTAAAGCGTTCAGTTTTATCTGATTGTTACGTCCTCTGACGTATTTATTTTATGTTTATATTATATTGTAAACATGAATTGTCATGCTACAGTATTTTGGTGTTTTTTTTCTCTCCTTTTGTTTTCTCGTCTACCACACTGCCAGCTTGGTGTGGGTCACCTGTGCCTAATTGCACCAATCACCGCCGGATCCACATTGGCGAACGAGGAGAGCTTTGTGGAGTTAAAGGCTACAGACACCTGAAGGACGCGAGGAGGGAGTATTGTGGACAGGCAGAGTAGAGCAGAGTAGCTTAGGAGAGGGTGCCCTCCTGCTTTCTGACCAGCTCTTCAGAGACTATTGTTTTCTCCTGCCTTAGACTTTAGCTTGTATGCTATTGCTAATGCTGTTTGTTGTTTGTGCTAAGAGGTTAGCCTGTGCTAAGTCTTGCTTCACCAGTTGTCATTGCTACAGCCCTGTTCCTAATCTTTTCTTGAACTTGAGTTCTTTTGTTTTGTTATTTTATCTGGAGCAGTAGGGAGGAGGACGCCATTTATTTTTGTATCATCTTTTTCTCATGTGTTAATTTAGTAAGGGAGCCAGGTAAGACTTCTGTTGTTTATTTGGTACTTTCTTTTGTGAGGTTAACTAACTTTCTTTAGAACTAAGTTAGAACTATTATGTTTGTTATTTTGGCCTTGTTCCCTCCTGAAGTTTGTTTTGCTCCCCGTTTTGGATATTTGAGTTTGTAAATAAAATCTTTTGTTTTACATTTGAGATTAGTGTGATCTTTTTGGAGTGTTGGGACAGGGGAAAAGCAAATTTAACATTGTATTCAGGTTTTTAGATGAAAGTTTGCTATCTCAATTAATTTTGTTACTTCTCTTCCACCCCTAGACTAGAGGGGAACGTAACATGATTAATCGAGAAAAAAAAAAAACAATCGCCCAACTAATCGATTATCAAAATAATCGTTAGTTGCAGCCCTAATATATATATATATATATATATATATATATATATATATATATATATATATATATATATAAAAATAATTATTATTATTATTTTTTTTTTTTTGGGGGGATTAATTACTTGGATGAATCCTTCATTCTGACAGCACTAATGTTTATTGTAGACACCCATACAAGGGTAATTGTTACTAAGCCTGCACTGGGTACACTAATTTTCTTGTATGTTGCCCTCACAGATTCCTGCAGCTAAGCTCGGATGTACATTTACATTCCAATAAAGGTTACTGATGACACGCCTCTGAAGTTTGACTTTTTGCACCATTAAAATACTTATAGGCAACTAGTTATCATATCTTCTTCTCCATAAAACATGTTAATGCTCAGTAGTACACATATATGGTTCTTTAATGTATTTGCATTGTACTAAAATGCATTCTTTTTCAATTGCCATATACAGTATCCCAAATCACTATGGCCGTTAAATACAACAAAACATTTTTTTTTTTTATGAGGTGTTAGTGTACAGTAGTATATAGGCCCGTGGCACAGCCTAAGCTTTTATCCTTAATGATTTTTCCCCCTCAAGTTACTTTTACTTTTATACTTTAAGTAGTTTTGAAACCAGTACTTTTACACTTTTACTTGAGTAAAAAGCTTGAGTTGATACTTCAACTTCTAAAGAAGTCTTTTTAAACCCTAGTATCTATACTTCTACTCAAGTAATGAATGTGAATACTTTTGACACGACTGATTGCCATTGGTTGAAACCTTCAATAAAAGCAACCACGCACAGCCATGTTATGGAGCATGGCTATTAGCACCGTAACTGCGCAAGACCTGTGAGGCTTTATGCACAATCCTCCTGTAGACTTGTGCAGACACTGAAAGTGCAGCTTCCAGAGTCCAATTGCACGCTCGACGATGTTGCGAGTGTGAATGTGTTCAACATTGAAGGCTCTCAGCCCGAGTCAGTGGGCTGGATACTGGTGTGTTACGTTCAGAGGTACGTTCTGTCCACTGTCCCTGAGGAACACGCTCTGACCAAATTCACCTCTTTCTGCTTACTCACCCACTGCAGAATTGGACAAAACCGAGACAAAACTGTCATGGGGAGGACAATGCAAGCACAGGTCTGAGCAGGTCAAGAAGCTCCATAATCTGTTGCCTTGGAAGGCAAAACTTTTTTTTATAATTTTTTAATATCCACCTCAGGTAAAATATGGTTAAGGCATTGGACTACGGTTCAGAAGGTCCCAGGTTCAAACCCCACAACCACCAAGTTGCCACTGTTGGGCCCTTGAGCTAGGCCCTTAACCCTCAACTGCTCAGATGTGTAATGAGATACAAATGTAAGTCGCTCTGGATAAGAGCGTCTGCCAAATGCCTAAATGTAATTGCAATGTGCTTCCATACGCCGCTGGTTTATAAAGACTGCTGCTCAGTGGCGGCCACTAGCGTCTCGAGCTGAAACTATGCTAAGTATGAGTCCAGACCAACCTTACGAACGTGTGACTTAGCTAAGAGATACTTAGCGTAAGAACGTTTCGGGAAATGCGCCATAACGTTAAGAGAGAGGTTAAGGTACAACTTAAGAACTACTTAGAGATAAGAAGCTTTCGAGAAACCGGGCCCTGATAAAGTGTCAGATTTCATTTAAATCATTTATTTAATTTTGTGTAATTAATGATCAGTCCTATGTGTTAATAAAATAGAATTTAATAAATTGTCACTCATAAACACAGACGTACCAGAGAGAACACTCCTGCGCCAGACACTGCAAGACTGAGACACACCTCCATCACCCTGTTGTTCTTCTCTAGACCCTAAAAACATCAGAACAAAGTGTCAGGAGGTCACTGTAACTCAGTCAAGTAGGTCACATGATCAGTCTGTAAGACCCTCATCACTGATAGACAACTGATGTGGATCTTACAGAGTGATGGAGCCTGACTCACCTACTGATTTATACACTCTCTCTCTCTCTGTGTGTGCTCTATGATGCTCTAACACTGAACCCAGTCTGTTCTACAGAGACCTGATACACGCTGAGTTACACTGACACACACACACACACCTGCTGGGGCTCATTTTAATTTTTCTCTGCTCCTTACTTTAATCATGCACACACTCAGTCTTGTCCATGCCATGTCAGTGAAGTTCATTATAAAGCTGTTCTGAGAACAGTCTATTCTCTCAGTAACCAGTCTATACACACACACACACACTACACCTACAGTCTCAGATTGAATGAAGTCAGCACTACAGACATTCACATGTAACCTGGAACTCAGTCAACGATGTAAAAGGTGTTTAAACCATTTACTGTCTGAACACAAACTCACTGGACATTTAATCAGGAACATCTGCAGATCTGCTCATCCATAGAAATCACAAATCACTTATTCACATGTCAGGAGTAAATACATAAAATCCTGCATCTAGAGGGCAACAGCTTCAGGTAACGTTCATATCAAATACCAGAATGCTGACCAGCCAGTGCAGCGTCCAGTGTCTTCATCTGTCCCACAGTCTCAGTGTCCTCTTTCTGGTTTACAGAAGTGGACATTAAATCTTGAGCTGATCAGCTACACAATCAAAAGTCCACACAGAATTGTTGTGTTTTTCTCACTAATCTGTATAAGCTTTAAAGACTGCTGTATGTCACATTTACATTTAGGCATTTGGCAGACGTTCTTATCCAGAGCATTACAAAAAGTGCTTTAAAGTTTACATCACTGGATACATACGTGCACTGGGTTAACTAGGTTAATAACTAAGTGCCTTTAGTCCAACACAACTGGGAAGAGGGTTTTTTTTTTTTAATGTCACCAGTTTCTTAAACTCTCTGTGAATGCAGAGGTGTGGGCAAAGACAGAGTCCTGGAAGACAATGTCCCTTTCACAAGCATTGACCAGGTCAGCCCGTCCACAATCGTATCATGTTCCATCTGAGCTCAACTCTGACGCAGTGAAGGAGCAGCGTGGTGGAAATGTCACCAAGTGTGCTGGGATTGGTCAATGTCGGGTCATAACTTCACCATGAACTACTCGTCCATATAACACCGTCAACATACTATATAGTCCATATAACACAGTCTACATACAAACCGGATTCCAAAAAAGTTGGGACACTAAACAAATTGTGAATAAAAACTGAATGCAATGATGTGGAGATGGCAAATGTCAATATTTTATTCAGAATAGAACATAAATCACGGAACAAAAGTTTAAACTGAGAAAATGTACCATTTTACAGGACTCAGATTACTTTTTGATGTAACGAGTAATGTAACGCATTAGCATCGCCATTTAAGTTCTCAGTTATTTAGTTATATTTTCAAAAATGTAAACACACACTCGAATCAGAAAGTAAACAATCTGAACCGACATGCGCGAACTCAGTGACTAAGCTGTATGTGGTGGTTTGTTTACTCCTCTTATACTTCCGGGTTCGCGCCCACATTACTTCCGGGTCCTAGTGCCGGTCGCGGAGCGAGAGAGAGAGTGTGTGTGTATGTGTGTCTGTGTGTGTGTGTGTGTGACAAACAGTATTTTTTTATTAAATTTCTGTTTAATAATACAAACCGGATTCCCAAAAAGTTGGGACACTAAACAAATTGTGAATAAAAACTGAATGCAATGATGTGGAGATGGCAAATGTCATAAAAAATTTTATTCAGAATAGAACATAAATCACGTAACAAAAGTTTAATACGAGAAAATGTATCATTTTAAGGGAAAAATATGGTGAATCAAAATGTCATGGTGTCAACAAATCCCAAAAAAGTTGGGACAAGGCCATTTTCAGCACTGTGTGGCATCTCCCCTTCTTCTTACAACACTCAACAGACGTCTGGGGACCGAGGAGACCAGTTTCTCAAGTTTAGAAATAGGAATGCTCTCCCATTCTTGTCTAATACAGGCCTCTAACTGTTCAATCGTCTTGGGCCTTCTTTGTCGCACCTTCCTCTTTATGATGCGCCAAATGTTCTCTATAGGGGAAAGATCTGGACTGCAGACTGGCCATTTCAGTACCCGGATCCTTCTCCTACGCAGCCATGATGTTGTGATTGATGCAGAATGTGGTCTGGCATTATCTTGTTGAAAAATGCAGGGTCTTCCCTGAAAGAGATGACGTCTGGATGGGAGCATATGTTGTTCTAGAAGCTGAATATATTTTTCTGCATTGATGGTGCCTTTCCAGACATGCAAGCTGCCCATGCCACACGCACTCATGCAACCCCATACCATCAGAGATGCAGGCTTCTGAACTAAGCGTTGATAACAACTTGGGTTGTCCTTGTCCTCTTTGGTCCGGATGACATGGCGTCCCACATTTCCAACAAGAACTTGGAATCGTGACTCGTCTGACCACAGAACAGTCTTCCATTTTGCCACACTCCATTTTAAATGATCCCTGGCCCAATGAAAACGCCTGTGCTTGTGGATCTTGCTTAGAAATGGCTTCTTCTTTGCACTGTAGAGTTTCAGCTGGCGACGGCGGATGGCACGGTGGATTGTGTTCACTGACGATGGTTTCTGGAAGTATTCCTGAGCCCATTCTGTGATTTCCTTTACAGTAGCATTCCTGTTTGTGGTGCAGTGTCGTTTAAGGGCCCGGAGATCACGGGCATCCAGTATGGTTTTACGCCCTTGACCCTTACGCACAGAGATTGTTCCAGATTCTCTGAATCTTCGGATGATATTATGCACAGTTGATGATGATAACTGCATAGTCTTTGCAATTTTTCGCTGGGTAACACCTCTGATATTGCTCCACTATCTTTCTGCGCAACATTGTGGGAATTGGTGATCCTCTACCCATCTTGGCTTCTGAGAGACACTGCCACTCTGAGAAGCTCTTTTTATACCAAATCATGTTGCCAATTAACCTAATTACTGTTAATTGGTCTTCCAGCTCTTCGTTATGCTCAAATTTACTTTTTCTAGCCTCTTATTGCTACTTGTCCCAACTTTTTTGGGATTTGTTGACACCGTAAAATTTGGAATCAACATATTTTTCCTTTAAAATGATACATTTTCTCGGATTAAACTTTTGTTCCGTGATTTATGTTCTATTCTGAATAAAATATTGACATTTGCCATCTCCACATCATTGCATTCAGTTTTTATTCACAATTTGTTTAGTGTCCCAACTTTTTTGGAATCCGGTTTGTACTATATAGTCCATATACCACCGTCTATATACTATATAGTCCATATAACACCGTCTATATACTATATAGTCCATATAACACCGTCTACATACTATATAGTCCATATAACACCGTCTACATACTATATAGTCCATATAACACCGTCTACATACTATATAGTCCATATAACACCGTCTACATACTATAGTCCATATAACACCGTCTACATACTATATAGTCCATATAACACCGTCTACATACTATATAGTCCATATAACACCGTCTATATACTATATAGTCCATATAACACCGTCTATATACTATATAGTCCATATAACACCGTCTATATACTATATAGTCCATATAACACCGTCTACATACTATATAGTCCATATAACACCGTCTACATACTATATAGTCCATATAACACCGTCTACATACTATATAGTCCATATAACACCGTCTACATACTATATAGTCCATATAACACCGTCTACATACTATATAGTCCATATAACACCGTCTATATACTATATAGTCCATATAACACCGTCTATATACTATATAGTCCATATAACACCGTCTACATACTATATAGTCCATATAACAGCGTCTACATACTATATAGTCCATATAACACCGTCTATATACTATATAGTCCATATAACACCGTCTATATACTATACAGTCCATATAACACCGTCTATATACTATATAGTCCATATAACACCATCTATATACTATATAGTCCATATAACACCGTCTATATACTATACAGTCCATATAACACTGTCTACATAAATCTCAAGTCAGTGCTTCCTAGATTCCATCAGTATTTACACAAACATCCCCGGCGCATATCGGGCAGAGCCCGCCCCCACCTCGGCTACTCAGACCACATCTCTGTTATGCTAATTCCAGCATACAGACCACTCGTCAGGCGTTCAAAACCAGTTCTGAAGCAGGTGAAAACCTGGCCAGCAGGAGCCATCTTGTCACGAGTCACGGTCTGCCGGCCGTCTTTTTCCCATGCTGTCACTCCCCCACGCGCTCATGTTTTTGTCTAGCCGTCACGTGCGCTCTCACGCCCCCGTTTCCGCCCCGTCTGCTCACCTGTTTCTCATTCCCTGACTGATTACTCCAGCGATTTAAGCATGCGCGGCGCGCTGCTCAGATCGCTGGATTATTGTGTGTGTATTTTACCTCGATTCTCTCGCGTTTCTTTTCTCTAGCTTTCACGTTACGACCTCGCTTTGTTTTTTCTCGTTTTTGATCTTCTGCTTGCCGATTTGGATTGTTCACCTGCCCTTTTGATCTCCCGGTTTTGACCTCACGCTTTCCCTTTTTGATTACGGCTCTAGTCTAGTGTTTTTGCTTTGGACGCTTCGCTGACGGACTCACGGCTTTCGACCCTTGCTCACGCCCCCCGACCACGCCCCCACATCTCTATACAGTCAGTAACCGCGCTTGGATTCATACCGTTCTGCCTGCGTCCGTGACACATCTCTGCTCTTCAGGACTGTTTCGAGAGCACTGACTGGAACATGTTTAGGGAGGCTGCAACGTACGGCGACTTCACTGACTTGGAGGAGTACACGTCATCAGTGACCAGCTACATCAAGAAGTGCACCGTTGACGTTGCTGTCTCCAAGAGCATCATCTCACGACCCAACCAGAAACCGTGGATTACTGCGGAAGTATGTGCACTTCTGTGGGCCCGAGACTCTGCCTTCAAAGCGGGAGACAAGGTGGCCCTTAGAAGAGCAAGAGCCAAACTTTCTCGGGCCATCAGAGAGGCGAAGCGTGCATACGCCCAGAGAATCCACAACCACTTCACAGACAGCGGCGACACACGGCGCATGTGGCAGCGCTTACAAGCCATCACTAACTACAGGACAACATCACCTGCCTGTCACGGTGACGGCTCCCTTCCAGATGCGCTGAACAACTTCTATGCTCGGTTCAACAGGCAGAACAACGTGGCGGCGAGGAAGATCACCCCTCCTCCGAACGACCAGGTGCTGTGTCTCACTACAGCTGAGGTGAGGAAAACTCTACGAAGAGTCAACCCACGTAAAGCTGCTGGACCAGACAACATCCCAGGCAGAGTGCTTAGAGAATGTGCTGAACAGCTAGCAGATGTTCTCACCGACATCTTCAACATCTCTCTGAGCAGCTCCGTCGTTCCCACGTGCTTCAAGGCCACCACCATCGTCCCCGTGCCCAAGAAGTCTACTATGTCCTGTCTCAATGACTACCATCCCGTTGCACTTACACCCACCATCATGAAGTGCTTTGAGCGGCTCGTTATGAGACACATCAAGACCCTGCTGCCCCCCTCACTGGACCCACTGCAATTTGTGTACCATCCTAACCGCTCAACGGACGACGCCATCTCCACTACACTCCATCTTGCCCTCACACACTTGGACAAGAAGGACACATACGTTCGAATGCTGTACATTGATTTCAGCTCAGCATTCAACACTATCATCCCCCAACAACTGATCGGGAAGCTGAGCCTGTTGGGCCTGAACACCTCCCTCTGCAACTGGATCCTGGACTTTCTAACCGGAAGGTCTCAGTCAGTACGGATCGGGAACTGCACCTCCAGCACCACCACACTGAGCACTGGGGCCCCACAAGGCTGTGTGCTCAGTCCATTGCGGTTCACACTGCTGACTCACGACTGTGTAGCAACACATAGTTCAAATCACATCATTAAGTTCGCTGATGACAGGACCGTGGTGGGTCTCGTTAGCAAGAACGACGAGTCAGCGTACAGAGAGGAAGTGCAGAGGCTAACAGACTGGTGTAAAGACAACAACCTGTCTCTGAATGTTGACAAGACAAAGGAGACAAAGGAGATGGTTGTTGACTTTAGGAGGACACGAGACGACCATTCTCCGCTGAGCATCGACGGCTCCACTGTGGAGATCGTCGAAAGCACCAAGTGGGTGTCCACTTGGAGAAGGACCTCAGCTGGTCCCTCAACACCAGTTCCCTGCACAAGAAAGCCTAGCAGCGTCTCTTCTTTCTGAGAAGACTGAGGAAGGCCCAGCTTCCACCACCGATCCTGACCACCTTCTATAGAGGAACTATCGAGAGCATCCTGAGCGGCTGTATCACTGTCTGGTTCGGGAATTGTGCCATATCGGACCGCAAGACCCTACAGCGGATAGTGAGAACAGCAGAGAAGATCATCGGGGTCTCTCTCCCCTCTATTGAAGACATTTACACCACACGCTGCATCCGCAAAGCCACCAGCATTGTGGCTGATCGGACACAACCCTCTCACACACTCTTCACACTCCTGCCATCTGGAAAAAGGTACCGAAGCATTCGGGGACACACATCCAGACTGTGCAACAGGTTTTTTCCACAAGCCATCCGTCTCTTCAACAAAAAGGGAGTGGACTGATAAACAGACACACACACACACACACACACACACAGCTTAACTCAACTACCTCAAAATATTGGGACTGGACTGACTAATCAACACAAGCGCAGACACACTGACCTACACCACCAAACTATCATACACACCAACCTGTAAATGCTTCACTGTTTATCTCTTTTGCACAATAATCATTACTGGACTACTAATACCTCAATTCTTGTTGCTGTGTTAAGGAATGTTTACAATTTTTCACTACCTCAACACCATATTATTCTGCTATATTATTCTGTTATGTTATGTCACTTTGTTGTTGCTCTTGTTTGCACATGTCTTACTTAGCTAGTTAGTTTTTTATTTATTTATTTTTTTGGTAAATTTATGTTGTAATTTGTTAGGTCTATCTGTCTTGTCTGTGCTAGCCAGCTAACTAGGCCTCTTTAGTTAGCTAGTTTAGTGTTTGTTAATTTATGTCGTAATTTATGTTGCATGTAGCACCTTGGTCATGGAGGAATGTTGTTTCGTTTCACTGTGTACTAACTGTATATGGTTGAAATGACAATAAAAAGCCTTTGAACTTGATAACACTGTCTACATACTGTATAGTCCATATAACACTGTCTATATACTGTATAGTCCATATAACACTGTCTATATACTATATAGTCCATATAACACTGTCTACATACTATATAGTCCATATAACACTGTCTATATACTATATAGTCCATATAACACTGTCTACATACTATATAGTCCATATAACACTGTCTACATACTATATAGTCCATATAACACTGTCTACATACTATATAGTATATAGTATATACTCCTTGCACAACCGTCACTTCCTGTTGGTGACGTAGCTTCCTGCTTTCGTATCGTTGCCGCGAAAGTTTCGCGTTTGTATCAGCGTTTGAATTACATAGCTTTATACAATAACAATATTAATAGCAACTAGCTTTTAAATCTCCATACTATTCATACTATTTTCCTGCAATTTTTGGAGAACGTGCGAGTTTCCTCGTCTAAGAACAACAAACGGAATTCATCTCCAAACAACTAAACTCCGACACAGAGGTACGTTATCATGTCTACCATTCAGCTTGTTCAGTGTGTACAGTGCAGGATGTTTAGACATTCTTCCTCCGTCATTAGCGATAATTTTACTTGTGATAGGTGTGTGTTAGTGAGCACTCTGACAGAGAAGATATCAGCGTTAGAGGAGCGCATCCAGACTTTAGAGAGGGTTAGAGAGTGTGAGAGCAGCGTTATTCCCGTAGCGGACAGTCTGGGTGCCACAGGCGGAGATAAACAGCCCCCGACTCCGGCATTAGAGCCCTCACAGCGGGGCGAGTGGGTGACGACTTGGCGGCATACTCGTTCAGCTAAAGCTAACGCTAAGGCTAGCCCACCGGAGCACACCTCCTCTGCGCTTCACGTGTCCAACAGGTTTGCTCTCCTCAGTGATGCACCCGCTGAGAAACCTGAAAGAGCTCTGGTTATAGGAGACTCTATACTGAGGCAGGTGACATTAGCTAGACCTTTAGGGGCGCCAGCGGCAGTGGTTAGGTGTATCCCAGGAGCCAGAGCACCGGACATAGCAGGTAATCTTAGGCCTCTAGGACAGCACAGGTTCTCTAAGATAGTAGTACATGCTGGAGCTAATGATATACGCCTTCGTCAGTCAGAGGTTAGTAAGAGTAACTTTACAGAGGTGTTTAAATTAGCGAAGGCGATGTCCGATGAAGTAGTATGCTCTGGTCCCATCCCAATGAGACGTGGTGACATAGCTTACAGCAGGTTATGGTCGCTGAACCGCTGGATGTCCAGGTGGTGCTCCGAAAATAACGTGGACTTCATAGATAATTGGAAGACCTTTGAGGGCAAAGCTGGTGTCCATCCCACTCGGGAAGGTGTTGCTCTCATTTCCTGTAGTATAGCTCATAGTCTCAGTAGAGGTCTAGTTAATTGGTGACAATCCAGAGCCCAGGCCAGAGAGCAGACAGACAGGCTAAACCAACCGTCTGCTAGCTGCATAGAGTCGTCACTCAGGGTTCACCATATTGAGACTGTGTCTGTTCCCCGAGCTAAGCAAAAATGTAGAAAGACTCAGAAAGTCTGTTTCAATAATCTAATTAACATAAAGTCCACAAACTCCGATCATACTGAATGTGCAGCCGGCACCTCTGATCTGAAGCTAGGATTGTTAAATCTTAGATCTCTCGCATCAAAAGCGGTTATTGTTAATGAAATTATCCCAGATCAGGAGTTTGATATACTCTGTTTAACTGAAACATGGGTTCCCTTTCAGTCGATTCACTCGGTACAACACATATTGTATGGGATATCACGCCCTCTCGTGTCCTGGCTGAAGCCACCTTTATTCACGCCGTAAGGCAGGCAAACCTGTGGTGACGTAGGGGTAGCCCCGCCTACACCTATAAACCATCGTCGCCACGTTTGACCTTCAGTTCTTTCGCTCTTCACCTCGCTGTGAACACCTTTCCGTAGAGTTTTCTAGGTGCTGCTAGTCAACTCTACACTTACTTACAAGACAGTGCTTAAATCAGCTTAACTGTTCCTGTTGGTGTTAGCGACAACAGCCTCATTTGGTGAGTCGTTTACCTGCGGAGCGCTGACTTTAAGTTCCCTGTCAGTCGTAACATTAGCGACGTTTCGGTTCGGGTGGCTCCTGTTTAGCTGTGCTAACAGTGCTAGCCGACATGAGCATGGAAGCTAATGTGGCAAAGAAGAAGTCCGCTGTTCGCCCCTGTCCTCAGGAGTGCGGCTTCTCCCTGCACGAGAAGGACCAGCACGAGGCGTGCCCCGTCTGTCTGGGAATTCTCCACACTAGGAGAGCGCTAGCTGAGCCTGAGTCATGTGCGCTTTGTCGCCAGCTCCGGCGTTCAACGCTGGAAAGACGGGTCACGTTCGTGGAAAGAAACCTGGGAAAGAATACAGTCGCTCAGCAGGACCCCCTCCTTTCCGGACTAGCAGTCCCAGCTTCGCCTGTGTCTGCTGACGAGGAGTTTTCTTCAGACGTCCCCGCGCTTAGCTGGGCAGACCAAATTGAGTATTTCGAGGGGTCGGAGGACTGTGAGCTCTCCTACGGCACTGGCCAGCAGCCAGGCACCGATCAGCGTGCTTTCGAGGACGATGACGTGCTCGATATCGGCCTAGAGATGCACGGCTTGTCAGAGGACGAGCATGAACTCTTGCCACTCGCCCAGAGCTCCGCTGCTAATGCGCTAGCCGCACGGGACGACACTTCGTTTTTCGCCCTCTACTGGCGAGCAGCCGAATAGCTGGAGGTGGAGTGGCCCTCCCCACAGCCAGCTCAAAAACCGTCAAGGTTCGCGGGGTTTTTTCTCCCTCTTGAACCGACGACAGTTAAGAACTGCTTGCCTATGTTTCCCGACTTTGTCTGCGAGCTAACGTCGTCATGGAGCAAGCCGCTGTCGACCCGCGTATCAGTACCCGGTTACGGACAGTTTTTGGAGTTGGACGGAGCTGAAAGAGCAGGACTAGTGAGCCCACCGCCGATGGAGCCATCTCTGGCTGCTTATTTGGCACCCTCGCAAAACCACGGAGTGTCTGGTCCTACTGTTCTTCCGTCCAAACACTGCAGATTCTCCTCTGCCCAGCTGGAGAAAATTTACCGCGCTCAAGCGGGCACTGCTCGTGCGCTCAATTCTGTTACGCTGCTCCAAACATATCAGGCAATGTGTTTGGCGGAGCTCGGTTCACTGGTGCCTCAGGAGAGCCCACTATGTGCGCTGCTTAATGAGGTCAGGAACGCAACAGACTACATTCTGCGCATGTCTCGTTGTGCGGCTCTTTCCCTCGGGAGAGGTATGGCGAGCGCAGTGGTAGCACAGAGGCATTTATGGCTCACGCTCTCTGACCTCCCGGATAGAGACAGGGCCGTCTATTTGGATGAACCGGTGTCTGCTGAGGGTTTGTTCGGCCAGTCACTCGATGCCATTCAGGCAAGGTTCGACTTCAAAAGGAAGCAGGCTGAAGCGTTGCGAGATATCATCCCGCGACGCGAGGTGAAGCCCAAACTGGCTCGAAGAATGACCACTCCGCGGCCACCTCAGAAAAGACCACCGCCGGCAGCCAGCTTGAGCTCCCGGCCGGTGAAGCAACAGCCTCCCGGGCAAAACCCACGGCAGTCGGCCTGGAGTAGGGGCCCCCCACCGGGCCTCCGGAAGGATTCAGCGACTAGGAGGAAAAATCCTCACTCCTCCTAGCTCAGATTCCAATGGGAGGGGAGCTCTGGCAGCAGGGAGACACTGTTTCTCCTCTCCCAATGGCGCCCAAGAGGCCGCTAAGTTATGTTCAGGGAGTCAGTCCCAAACGGCGCTGCACTTCCCTAACACAGTCTCCCAAGCACAATCCCCCCCCTCCTCACACACAAGTGTTTATTTTCAAGTTATGAACCCCGGTTGGGGCGTGCTAAGAAATTTTCAGGGACTTACAGCAAGTGCCCCCAATGTTTACAGTTTGATTGCCTCAAAAATTGTGCCTTTCGTAAGCAATGTGAACGTTTCATTAAAACCAATAAAGAGTTTTCCTGTTTGCAATGTTGCAAAGCAAAAAAGCCCAAGCCCATCGATGAGGCTGCACTCTGGCAGAACGCCAGGGGGCAGCAGCCCCCTTTCAGAGATCAGGGTGAGCCGGCTGGCTTCCCACATCCTCGAGTGGCGCGCATGCGCAGTCTTTACATGGGTGCAAAACACGGTCGCTATGGGATACCGACTACAGTTTCGCAGAAGGCCACCGCGCTTCTCTTCCGTAGTAAACACAGTGGTGTCGGACGCCGCAGCAGCGGTGCTTCGGGAGGAGATAAATTGTCTTCTGAGCAAAGGGGCGATTGGAGTGGTTCCTCCTTCGGAAATGAACTCAGGCTGGTACAGCCGTTATTTTGTCGTTCCGAAGAGAGGGGGAGGGCTGCGTCCTATTTTGGATCTGAGAATATTGAACAAGTTTCTAAGAACGTACAAGTTCAAAATGCTTACACTGAGGCAACTGCTGAATGGAATAGGCCCTGGGGATTGGTTCACTACAATAGATCTCACAGACGCTTACTTTCATATAGCGATCTTTCCGCGCCACAGAAAGTTTCTGAGGTTTGCATTCGAGGGCGTGGCCTACGAGTACCTAGTGCTCCCATTCGGCCTGTCGCTCGCTCCCCGAACATTCACGAAGTGTGTCGAGGCGGCTCTGTCTCCTCTTCGGGAGAGGGGCGTTCGCATACTGGCCTATTTAGACGATTGGGCGCTGATAGCGAGCTCAGGCGAGTAGACGGAGAAACAAACAGCGCTAGTTGTGTCTCACATTCAGACTTTAGGGTTCTCAATAAACATGAAGAAAAGCTCATTGACTCCGAGTCAACAGTTTTCATTCCTGGGTCTGGAGAGAACAAGAGTTACCAACTTCGATTAGATCACCGTCTGACACCACAGAACTCGATCAGGCGGCTGAATATTTAGAGTCGACATTTCTATACCTTAGATAATGTAGCTCCAGCTAAAAGAAAAATTATTAGAGATAAGAAACTCACTCCCTGGTATAACGATCACACGCGCACTTTAAAACAGATCGCTCGGAAATTAGAGCGTAAATGGCGTCAAACTAAAATGTTAGTATTTCAAATAGCATGGAAAGAGAGCATCCTGAACTATAGGAAAGCTCTTAG
Source organism: Channallabes apus (assembly GCA_030522415.1). Taxonomy (NCBI): domain Eukaryota; kingdom Metazoa; phylum Chordata; class Actinopteri; order Siluriformes; family Clariidae; genus Channallabes; species Channallabes apus. The sequence continues at coordinate 2,366,559 of CM060122.1, forward strand.
TGTAGCTAGATCAACGTATCTCTCCACTCTTATAGAAGAAAATAAAAATAATCCTAGATTTTTGTTTAATACCGTAGCCAAATTAACCAGAAATAAGACCACTACAGAAATCTCCACAACAACATCATGCAATAGTGAGGACTTCATGAACTTTTTTTAATAATAAAATTGTAAATATCAGGCATAAAATTGAGGCTTTGAAACCAAACAATGTAATTGATGCAGATGTTAATCTAGCCATGTCAGATTCGAACCTAGAATACTTTACTCCCCTCGAAGAGAATGAACTAATTTCAGTCATCTCTTCTGCAAATTCATCAACCTGTATATTAGATCCTATACCGACACATTTTCTTAAACAGATAGTATCAGTAATAACAGAACCGCTGTTGAGAATAATTAATTCCTCACTCAGCATTGGTTATGTTCCAAAATCTTTTAAATTAGCAGTTATCAAACCAATAATTAAGAAACCTGACCTCGACCCCTGTCAGCTGTCCAATTACAGGCCAATATCAAACCTCCCCTTTATCTCTAAGATTCTGGAAAAGATAGTAGCGGAGCAGCTATGCTCATATCTCCATAGAAATGGCATACATGAACTGTATCAGTCAGAATTTAGGCCTCATCAAAGCACAGAAACAGCACTCGTTAAAGTAGTAAATGACCTCCTATTGGCCTCTGATCAGGGTTGTGTAACTATGCTTGTATTACTCGACCTCAGTGCAGCTTTTGACACCATTGATCATGCTATTCTTCTTCACAGATTAGAAAATGTAGTAGGAATTAAGGGTACAGCCCTCTCCTGGCTCAGATCCTATTTGACCGATCGTTATCAGTATGTAGACTTAAATGGTGATTATTCTACATGTTCTCTAGTGGAGTTTGGCGTTCCTCAGGGTTCAGTTTTAGGCCCACTGCTTTTTTCCCTTTACATGCTTCCTCTGGGCAACATAATCCGTAAGCATGGTATTAGTTTTCATTGTTATGCTGACGACACACAAATATACACAAATATTTATACAAATAAATTTAATTGAAATTTAATTGAATTAAAACAGTTTCTTTGTGTTTGAATTTTTATTTATGCATTTTCAGATACAAATTGCTATATTGTGATATAGCAATTGTGATTGTGATCGTTATCGAGGTAGAAAATTGCTTCTCCTGTGTTAGAAGATTTTGGTTATATCACCCCTAATGAAGCCTATCTTGAGCTTGGATTCATGGTGGGGATGGTGGGGGCAGAAGAGAGACCCGTGTGTGCTTTGTGTCTTAAACCGCTGGCAGCAGACCGCATGAGACCCAACAAATTAGGAAGACACTTAGAGACAACACACTCCAGTCGCGTTAATAAGCCACTCGACTTCTTTCAAAGAAAGCTGGCAGAATACAGACAGCAGGATAATCGCCAGAGGTGTCAAGTAACGAAGTACAAATACTTCGTTACCTTACTTAAGTAGAAATTTTGGGTATCTATACTTTACTGGAGTAATTATTTTTCAGCCGACTTTTAACTTCTACTCCTTACATTTTTAAGCAATTATCTGTACTTTCTACTCCTTACATTTTAAAAATAGCCTTGTTACTCTATTTTTATGATCAGAACGCGCAAAACCAACCCCCCCGGTCGCATGATAAGAACGCGCACCCCCCACCCCGTCGCATGATAAGAACGCGCACAATGCACTACCCCCCCCCCCCCCGGTCGCATTATAAGAACGCACACAACGCACCCCCCCCCCCTCGCATGATCAGAAAGCGAGACCTTAATGCTTTTGTCGCCCCTCACGATACTTTTACCTTTATACTTTAAGTAGTTTTGAAACCAATACTTTTAAACTTTTACTTAAGTAAAAAGCTTGGGTTGATACTTCAATTTCTAAAGAAGTATTTTTGAACCCTAGTATCTATACCTCTACTCAAGTAATGAATGTGAATACTTTTGACACCACTGATAATCGCATGGTAACATCTGAATCAGTGGACAGCAAAGCACAAATGGCTTCATTCAAAGTTACATACAGAATTGGCCAGTGCAAAAAAAACTACAAACGATTGCTGAGCAGCTAATAAACATGGGGTCAGTTATGCAAAGATAAGTGACAACGTAAGCCTTTTATAACAATTGCACATGTATTTTACCTGTTTTTAACTTGGTGTTGTTTGATCTTATTGGTTTAGAAATTGATATTTCAATAAACAGTAAACTTGGCCGATTAAGTTATTATTTTGTTGACAAGTGGGGTTTGAAAATTCTCCCACCCCCTTAAGTGGGGAATGACAAAAAAAGTTTGAGAACCACTGACTTAAAGAGTTCATTTAAGGCACTTAATCAGAGGCACTTTAAATTATGGCACTGAACACAGCCACACCCCCAGTTATAAGAGGGTGTACACACTTATGCAACCACATTATTTTAGTTTTTTGTTTTTACTTCCCCCCAATGATTTCAGTTTATTTTTCAGTTTATTTGTACAGGTTATAGGTCACAACAGAGGTGGAAAAAGTTGTGAAATCCTAAAATTTTTTACACCACAAAAACCTGCCTTTTAAACAGGGGTGTGTAGACTTTATATTCCCTGTATGATCATTTTTAAGTTCCTCTTACCTTCCACACTGATCTGTAAGTTGACTATAATCTCGTCGTTCATTGTGTCCCGTACTGTGTAGATCCCGCTGTCAGAGAAAAGTCCATCTTTAATCTGAAGAGTGCTGAGGAGAGACGATCTCTCTTTATAATCTGGACTGCAGTGTGTCTTGTCTTTGTCCACGATGCAGATCTCCTGGTTTGATGGTTGTGCATCATCACTGGGAGTAAAACTCACCTCCACATAGTCAGTGAGGGGTAAGGGCACGTCTATGGGCTCTCCTGGGGTAATATTACGGGACATCTCTAGAGCTAGTAAGAGGAAATAAAATGTTTTAAAACTTAGAACCAGTTTTATAAATGTGTGTCTGGCATTAGTTGCAGCCTAAAATATGCATTAGATTTGATATGTGTAACACAAAACCAAACGTAAAGACACTAAAATTTTTTCCTTGCCACTGTCGCCCTCGGCTTGTTCATCAGGGACTATCTGACCATTCTGATTCATACACATTAACATTCACATTCCATACAAACTTAAATAATTCTTTTGATTGTGTAAAGCTGCTTTGTGACAATGACAATTGTTAAAAACAATATACAAATAAAATTGAAGTGAATTGAATTACAGTGGCTTGCAAAAGTATTCGGTCCTCTTGAACTATTCCACATGTTCATGTTTGTGGCTGTAATGTGACAAAATGTGGAAAAGTTCAAGGGGGCCGAATACTTTTGCAAGCCACTGTAAATGCTAGTTGTGAATATAACAGATGGACATGTACGTGGGCTTCAACCTTCATTCATTCATTCATCTTCTATACCGCTTTATCCTGTATTTAGGGTCACGGGGACCTGGAGCCTATCCCAGGAGACTCAGGGCACGAGGCAGGGTACACCCTGGACAGCGTGTAAATCCATCGCAGAGCACACACACACACACACACATACACACACACACTATGGTCAATTTAGGAACGCCAATTAGCCTAGAAGAAGGGGAGATGCCACACAGTGGTGAAACTGTGGGAGGAAACCGGAGTACCCAGAGGAAACCCACCAAGCACGGGGAGAAGGCTTCAACCTGAAATAATAATAATATCACTGATTACATTAAAGATCAGCAGATTATTAGATTTAAACTTTTAACTAGGGCTGCACGATATTAGGAAAATATACGATATTGTTGTTGAATATTGCGATAACGATATTTCTTGCGATATAACATTTCCCTAGAGAAATGCATTTTTTTATTATTATTATTATTATTATTGCCTATTTTTTTTTATTATTTATTTATATGTAATGATCATACTAAAATAAACAGGTAAAAGATATTCGTCTGATGTAATTAAATCTAATTCAGGCTAAAAAGAAACTATATGTCAAGGACGTTGCAAATATTTAGACTTCAAAACACTATGAATGACTTAAACCCCTCAGCAGATATTCTGACTTCTGGTTTGCTGTTACTATAAACCTGCCAACACAATATGAATGACTTTCAAACATTACTGTTTATTTACATGTAACCGTGTAACACTCATCAATAGTGTCTTACAACAAGAGCATCTTTTAAACTAAATATTCTCTTTGGCTTGCCTGTTTTTTTTTTTTTTTTTATAAAAATAAATACAAACCGAATTCCAAAAAAGTTGGGACACTAAACAAATTGTGAATAAAAACTGAATGCAATGATGTGGAGATGGCAAATGTCAATATTTTATTCAGAATAGAACATAAATCACGGAACAAAAGTTTAATACGAGAAAATGTATCATTTTAAAGGAAAAATATGTTGATTCCAAATTTCACGGTGTCAACAAATCCCAAAAAAGTTGGGACAAGTAGCAATAAGAGGCTGGAAAAAGTAAATTTGAGCATAACGAAGAGCTGGAAGACCAATTAACAGTAATTAGGTTAATTGGCAACATGATTTGGTATAAAAAGAGCTTCTCAGAGTGGCAGTGTCTCTCAGAAGCCAAGATGGGTAGAGGATCACCAATTCCCACAATGTTGTGCAGAAAGATAGTGGAGCAATATCAGAAAGGTGTTACCCAGCGAAAAATTGTAAAGACTTTGCAGTTATCATCATCAACTGTGCATAATATCATCCGAAGATTCAGAGAATCTGGAACAATCTCTGTGCGTAAGGGTCAAGGGCGTAAAACCATACTGGATGCCCGTGATCTCCGGGCCCTTAAACGACACTGCACCACAAACAGGAATGCTACTGTAAAGGAAATCACAGAATGGGCTCAGGAATACTTCCAGAAACCATCGTCAGTGAACACAATCCACCGTGCCATCCGCCGTCGCCAGCTGAAACTCTACAGTGCAAAGAAGAAGCCATTTCTAAGCAAGATCCACAAGCACAGGCGTTTTCATTGGGCCAGGGATCATTTAAAATGGAGTGTGGCAAAATGGAAGACTGTTCTGTGGTCAGACGAGTCACGATTCGAAGTTCTTCTTGGAAATGTGGGACGCCATGTCATCCGGACCAAAGAGGACAAGGACAACCCAAGTTGTTATCAGCGCTCAGTTCAGAAGCCTGCATCTCTGATGGTATGGGGTTGCATGAGTGCATGTGGCATGGGCAGCTTGCATGTCTGGAAAGGCACCATCAATGCAGAACAATATATTCAGGTTCTAGAACAACATATGCTCCCATCCAGACGTCATCTCTTTCAGGGAAGACCCTGCATTTTTCAACAAGATAATGCCAGACCACATTCTGCATCAATCACAACATCATGGCTGCGTAGGAGAAGGATCCGGGTACTGAAATGGCCAGTCTGCAGTCCAGATCTTTCCCCTATAGAGAACATTTGGCGCATCATAAAGAGGAAGGTGCGACAAAGAAGGCCCAAGACGATTGAACAGTTAGAGGCCTGTATTAGACAAGAATGGGAGAGCGTTCCTATTTCTAAACTTGAGAAACTGGTCTCCTCGGTCCCCAGACGTCTGTTGAGTGTTGTAAGAAGAAGGGGAGATGCCACACAGTGGTGAAAATGGCCTTGTCCCAACTTTTTTGGGATTTGTTGACACCATGACATTTTGATTCACCATATTTTTCCCTTAAAATGATACATTTTCTCGTATTAAACTTTTGTTCCGTGATTTATGTTCTATTCTGAATAAAATTTTTTATGACATTTGCCATCTCCACATCATTGCATTCAGTTTTTATTCACAATTTGTTTAGTGTCCCAACTTTTTGGGAATCCGGTTTGTATTATTAAACAGAAATTTAATAAAAAAATACTATTTGTCACACACACACACACACACACACACACACACACACACACACAGACACACATACACACACACTCTCTCTCTCGCTCCGTGACCGGCACTAGGACCCGGAAGTAATGTGGGCGCGAACCCGGAAGTATAAGAGGAGTAAACAAACCACCACATACAGCTTAGTCACTGAGTTCGCGCATGTCGGTTCAGATTGTTTACTTTCTGATTCGAGTGTGTGTTTATAGGACGCGGGTTAAATGTGTGTTTTTCCGTTGCTCCCCTTCTGTGAGAGTCCTTAAACTAATTCGCGTGGTTATCCTGCCTACTCACTTGCTTCCGCGTTTGGGTTTACCATCCACGCTACAAAGGGCTAACGGCTAATCGCTAAGTCTTCTGATCATCCGGGGTTAGTTCGCGACAGAATGATGCATAAAGATATAAATAATATATATATATATATATATATATATATATATATATATATATATATATGTATATATATATATATATATATATATATATATATATATATATAAAGATATAAGCGGGTATAAACATAGTAAGGGCCCATCTGATTGGTCAAATTTGGACACACAAATGCTTGGCACATAAAGTATTTATCGCAACTCCTTGCGATATGGTTATCGCGCATGCCATTATCGCGATAACGATATTTTTTCGATATATCGTGCAGCCCTACTTTTAACTATTTCTACAAACCTTTTACTTGTCAACGACACGTACAGGGTGACACAAAAAAAATAAACGTTTTTACAATCCAATAAAACTAGGAGTGATAAAAGAAATAAATTTCATTAATAGTAATTGAAACCTAAAACTTTAAGATGGCGGAGTGTTTACTTGCTAAATGTGACTAACCCGCAGTGCTACCACCTGCTAATGGCTACCAATACGCATTTCAAAAATTCCCTTTATTCTGTGTCACCCTGTACTAACACTAGTCTTAAATAAACTCATGAATGTGATTTGATTTTCCACAACAACACAGAGGGGCCCAAAAATGTCTCCAGACTTCAGCAGTTGTTATCGAGGCCGTTTATTAAAACTCAGATTGAATTATGGCAGTGATGGCTAGTATTATGTTTCCTCTAACGATGTCAGAAGTCACACCATCGTTGATGCGGTCATGTGACTGAGATGCTTTATGCATATATACTTTTCATGTTAAAGTGTGTATATATTCTACATCAATTCAATTCAATTCAATTTTATTTTATATAGCGTTTTTAACAATGGTCATTGTCTCAAAACAGCTTCACAAAAAATGAAAAAGATTTTGTTAGAAAAGAAAAAACAGTATTTTAATATTTGGTTAAAACACCTTTGACAGACACAACTTCAATCAAGCGCTTCCTGTAACAGTGGATTAGAGCTGCACAATGTTCAGGAGGAATTTCAGACCTTCTCCCTTACAGAACTGCTTCAGCTCAGCCATAATGTTGTCATGCACACTCGGTCCGTGACCGGCACTAGGACCCGGAAGTAATGCGGTCACGAACCAGGTATAAAAGGTTAAGTATAAAAAAATAAGTATAAAAGGAGTAAACAAACCACAGTACAACGCTCAGTCATTGAGTTTACCAGATGCCCTGTCGGAATCGTTCACCGAATCGTGAGTACTCTCTACCTTTTTGGCGTTTCTTCCTGATTGAGTGTATATTACAAGGACGCGGGTTAGATTGTGTCTTTCCCTTGCTCATCTGTTCTGAGAGTCCTTAGATTAAAGAGCGTGAAAATCCTGCCTACTCGCGTTTCTCCGCGTTTGGGTTTACCATTCACGCAACAAAGGGCTAACCGCTAAGCTAGGTTTTCTGGTCTTCCGAAGTTAGTTCTGACAGAATGACTGAGCCAAAGGTGGTAAACCCAGCGGATCATGCGCGCCTATGCGTCGTGGTAGATCAGCATGCCGTGCTCATTAACCAGCTAACCGCGGAGCTCGCTACTCTACGCCAGGGTGTCCAAGACGACGTGGCCTTGCGCCGCGAGGTGGCGGAGCTCAGGCGGGAGAACGCGAATCTGCGGGCGGCTGTTGGGGGCGCGGGTAGCCGGTCTCCTGCCGCGGTGGCCACGGTGCCGCACCAACCCCCCCGCCCCCCTACTGATGTTTTTCTTGCACTTCCAGAAAAATGGAATGGCATGGACGGGAGAAGTGATGTGTTTTTGACAGCGCTTGATCTGGTGTTTGAGTTCAACTCCACCAAGTACTCCACCGATCGGCTACGCATCGCTCTCATGGTCTCGTTGCTATCAGGACAGGCAGCTGAGTGGGCCACGGCAGTTCTCAAATCGGATTCTGATACCGCCCATTCTTACAATGAATTCACTCGCCAACTCAGATTGACTTTCGAACACCCAGCGGGTGCGGTGGAGACCGACACTAAACTCTACCACCTGCTGCAGGGAGGATCGTCCGTGAGCTGGTATACAGCGGAATTCCGAACCCTCGCCGTGCAGACCAACTGGGAAGACGCCGCGCTCCGGACGTCCTTCTACGAGGGACTGGCTTCACGCATTAAGGACGAGCTCGCCGGGCAACTTCCTTGACATATAGTTTCTTTTTAGCCTGAATTAGATTTAATTACATCAGACGAATATCTGTTACACTGTAACAAATTGCTGTATTTTTTACAGCAAAATTATACAGAAACTTAACGTTTTGCCATTTTACAATTTATTGCTGTAATTTGCAATGCATTATGGGTTATACAGGGTTTTACAAGTGTTAACTGTATATTTCACTGTTAGCTGTAATTAATTTACAGGTAGGAGGTGTTTTCACTGTATCTTAAATATTTTTACAAGAATTTCCTGTGCTGTTGCATTATGGTATTGCGCCGGCTGATATGGTTTGAAATCTGCTGGACTGAAGCACAGCGACAACAGCTGAAGAAGTTCAATTAAATTTACTTCCATAAGTATTAATTATTTATTTTAATGTAAAGTAATTCATATATATGGGGAATATCCTGATAAAACTTTTATAACGTTATATTTAGCTACTTTGTAATGGGATGTTTAGTTAACTTTATTTATCTGTTGCTTCAGGCGAGGAGGAGAAATACGATGCGCGCCATTTCAGAAAGCAGCCTAAACTAAAAGGTAAATCGTTATCGTCATGTTAATGTTGATATATGCTGCAGTTTGTTAGCTTTATTTGCCTTTGCTTTCTAGAGAGTATTTGTAGTTTGGCAGGAACAGCATTGCTATGGAAGTGTGTGTGAGAGGGAGGAAGTGCTCAGTTGTCTTTGCTGTTGAAAAATTTAAATATCAACATCGTTGGATGAGTTTCTCTGAAACCTGGAGTATATTTTGTAAAGGAATATGTCGTTAATTTCTTTTTTTTTATTAATTGTTTTGTCAGGCAAGCTGAAACATAACGGAGCTAAAAGGTAAAAACGTAATGTCATGCCGATGAATGCTGCTTTTTGTTACTGATTTATTCACTTTGCTCTCGATAGAGTATTTTTGAAATAATGCTGACCATTTTTATTTTTAGGCAAACAGTCCCTTTAACTTTTATTTAACTATTGCTTTATGCTTTAATCTTGAGTTGTTTGTAGTTGTTTTGTAACAGCTGATGTTTTTATAAGTTTTTCTGTAGTTGATAAAGTAAAATGATGTTACCAGTGACGGTGCTGAAGTGTTGTCAGGTGTCAGCGTTAATAAACAGTTTACTTACAATAGCTTTGAATTTGTGTGTTAATTTTCAAAATCTTTGTTTTAATGCATTTACATCAGTATAATAGTAAAGTACAGTTACAGGTTACAGCACAGTTACAGTTACAGTTAAAATAGTTATTTACAGGAATTTCATAGTAAAAATATTACAGCTACATCTTGGCTTTTGTTGAATTCACAGGATTTTATTGGCAACTTTTGTTGCCAGGTAAGTACTGTAATTTAGCGTAATTACAAAAAAAAACTGTAATGCCTTTTTACAAGTTTAATTTTATAATCCTGTAAAAAAAAAAATAAATTCCTGTATTCTGCAAACATCAATTTATTGTAAATTGCTAAGCAGTATTATACTGTAATCCATTTTACAGCAATTAACAGCTATTTTACAGGATTTTATTGGCAACTTTTTTGCCAGTAAATTATTGTAAATTCTACAGTATGTTCTTTACAGTGTACCTGATTATTTTAGTATGATCATTACATATAAATAAAAAAAAAAAAAAAATAGGCAATAATAATAATAATAAAAAAGTGCATTTCTCTAGGGAAATGTTATATCACAAGAAATATCGTTATCGCAGTATTCAACAACAATATCGCATATTTTCCTAATATCGTGCAGCCCTAGTGGATGCCCCGTGTGTCTCTTTGGGATGCGAGACTTCCTCATACAGGAATTGCAATATCAATTGTACCAGTGTGAATGTTAAATGAGTGTGTTTAATAAACACATGAAAGATCAGAATTATTTTGTGTTATTATTTTAGACACATTATATTTGATAAAATCAGATTTTATCACAAATTAATACAGAAAACCATGAAATTCTAAAAGGTTCACATAATTTTTCTTGCCCCTGTAATATTACCAGGATTGAATTATTTCATCTCAGCAATAACAGATGAATCTCTCAGTAAATCAGTAGTAAATGTAGAGTGTTAATACTCACGGGACAGAGTAAAGACGACCTCACACAGCGTGTCAGAGTCACACTTGGCCATGTAGAGACCTCGCAGGCTGTAATCGGCTCTCAGCACCGTCAGGGTGGAGTCTCCACTGAGGAACCGCTCGAGAGGAAGACTAAACCCCACTTTACTCCAGCACGAGTCTCTGGAACACCTGACCAGGACATCGTCCTGTTTATGAAATGTGGTCCAGGTGAGAAGACCAGAGCACGTCTCATTACAGGGGAGGGACGATGTCTCGTGTAGATTCCCAAACACCTTTAGTCTGTCTGAGGAGTCCACCTGATACAGAGCTGAGAGGAAGAGTGTGATGAGACTGGTGACGTTAACACACTCCTATAGTAACACACACACACACACACACACACACACACACACACACACACACACACACACACCCCGGTCCCCTTACCCAGTATTAAGATCAGTGCTGTACAGAGACGCATCATGGCTGCTGTGGATTCTGTAATAAACACATAATAACAGGTTCATGATTAAAGTGTAAAGTCACAGAACATTACAGCACAGTTTAAGTGGTTTACAGACTTTTATTCTCATTGTTTTATATAGAGTTATATAGAGGGTCAGTTATTATAGAATTATTACTTATAGTAAATAAACACAGACTAAATGAAGAGCTCAGGAGTGAAGCTGCTGTCCTGGTGTAGAGGGACACTGTGGACATTTTACACTGTGGACGGCTGGACATAACAATTATACATTCTTTAATTAAAATTATAAATTATTTTCATGTTTCACTTTAATCAAGTGAATATTTTCTGGTTGGATGATTAATGCATTTATTAACTTGCCAGTAAATAGTAAACACAGATTAGATGTTTAATCTTTTATTTATTTATTTATCCAACAAATAAGTTATTAGGTTGTAATTAATAAGTTCAGAGGTCGTGTGAGCTGCATACAGTGAGGATTTATATTAGAACACAATAATAATAATAATAATAATAATAATAAACTGTGTGTTTGTATGAGTGTGTATGTGCTGACAGTCTCTGACTTACAGATGAGTTCGAGCGTTACAGGACTCAGATTACTTTTTGATGTAACGAGTAATGCAACGCGTTAGCATCGCCATTTAAGTTCTCAGTTATTTAGTTATATTTTCAAAAATGTAATCCGTTATTCAATTTATGTAATCCGTGAGTCAGACAGCAGTCATTCACAATCCCTTAGTGTGTGTGTGTATGTGTGTGTGTGTGTGAGTGAAAGTCGTCCTACAAGCGCTGCCCCTGCCCCACCCCCGACAACCGGCTAAACCGATTCCCAAATCTATCAGGATGTTTATCGCAGCAAACATGAGGCCTTACTCTTGTCACGCTATGAAACGCCCACTTCAGCATGAACTGTACGAAGAGGATAAAAACTAAACCCTCACAGACTCATCACACCTCTATTGTGATCACCACAGACGAGTGGACATCGAGGTCTACAGAAAGCTACATTACTGTGACTGACAGCGGAGTGGGAGATGTGAAGTGCTGCGCTACAGACACGCCCCCTCTCTCTCTACGAGAGTCACACAAGTACAGATCTATAGCAGGTACTAATAGAAGAGGTAGCAGAGCGGAGGTAAAGAGGCATGAGGTAATAGTCCAGTCATCACCACAGATAATCCACCAGAAACAGAGTAAATGCACTGACAGAAGCTGGACTGGCCCACAGATATGTTGCTTTGCAAGTGTAATAAATTTAGCATGCCAGTGTAAATACTCTCACATTGGAGAGACGGCAAGACTCTAGCTTGCTGTGCCACTTCAGTTCATAGTGAGAGGCTGTTCTTCACCGTGTTCTCCACCGTGTTCTCCACCGTGTTCTCCACCGTGTTCTCCACCGTGTTCTCCACCGTGTTCTCCACCGTGTTTCTCCACCGTGTTCCTCCACCGTGTTCTCCACCGTGTTTCTCCACCGTGTTTCTCCACCGTTTTCTCCACCGTTTTCTCCACCGTGTTTCTTCACCGTGTTCTTCACCGTGTTTCTTCACCGTGTTTCTCCACCGTGTTTCTCCACCGTGTTTCTCCACCGTGTTTCTCCACCGTGTTTCTCCACCATGTTCTTCACCGTGTTTCTCCACCGTGTTCTCCACCGTGTTCTTCACCGTGTTTCTCCACCGTGTTTCTCCACCGTGTTTCTCCACCGTGTTTCTCCACCGTGTTCTTCACCGTGTTTCTCCACCGTGTTCTCCACCGTGTTTCTCCACCGTGTTCTCCACCGTGTTTCTCCACCGTGTTCTCCACCGTGTTTCTCCACCGTGTTCTTCACCGTGTTTCTCCACCGTGTTTCTCCACCGTGTTTCTCCACCGTGTTTCTCCACCGTGTTTCTCCACCGTGTTCTTCACCGTGTTTCTCCACCGTGTTTCTCCACCGTGTTCTTCACCGTGTTTCTCCACCGTGTTCTTCACCGTGTTTCTCCACCGTGTTCTTCACCGTGTTCTTCACCGTGTTTCTCCACCGTGTTCTTCACCGTGTTTCTTCACCGTGTTTCTCCACCGTGTTCTCCACCGTGTTTCTCCACCGTGTTTCTCCACCGTGTTCTCCACCGTGTTCTTCACCGTGTTCTTCACCGTGTTTCTCCACCGTGTTCTCCACCGTGTTTCTCCACCGTGTTCTTCACCGTGTTTCTCCACCGTGTTCTTCACCGTGTTTCTCCACCGTGTTTCTCCACCGTGTTTCTCCACCGTGTTTCTTCACCGTGTTTCTCCACCGTGTTCTCCACTGTGTTTCTCCACCGTGTTTCTCCACCGTGTTCTCCACTGTGTTTCTCCACCGTGTTTCTCCACCGTGTTCTCCACCGTGTTCTTCACTGTGTTTCTCCACCGTGTGCTCCACCGTGTTCTTCACCGTGTTTCTCCACCGTGTTCTTCACCGTGTTTCTCCACCGTGTTCTCCACCGTGTTTCTCCACCGTGTTTCTCCACCGTGTTCTCCACCGTGTTCTTCACCGTGTTTCTCCACTGTGTTCTTCACTGTGTTTCTCCACCGTGTTTCTCCACCGTGTTCTTCACTGTGTTTCTCCACCGTGTTTCTCCACCGTGTTCTCCACCGTGTTCTTCACTGTGTTTCTCCACCGTGTGCTCCACCGTGTTCTTCACCGTGTTTCTCCACCGTGTTCTTCACTGTGTTTCTCCACCGTGTTTCTCCACCGTGGTTCTCCACCGTGTTCTTCACCGTGTTTCTTCACCGTGTTTCTCCACCGTGTTCTCCACCGTGTTTCTCCACCGTGTTTCTCCACCGTGTTCTCCACTGTGTTTCTCCACCGTGTTTCTCCACCGTGTTCTCCACCGTGTTCTTCACTGTGTTTCTCCACCGTGTGCTCCACTGTGTTCTTCACCGTGTTTCTCCACCGTGTTCTTCACCGTGTTTCTCCACCGTGTTCTCCACCGTGTTTCTCCACCGTGTTTCTCCACCGTGTTCTCCACCGTGTTCTTCACCGTGTTTCTCCACTGTGTTCTTCACTGTGTTTCTCCACCGTGTTTCTCCACCGTGTTCTCCACCGTGTTCTCCACCGTGTTCTCCACCGTGTTCTCCACCGTGTTCTTCACCGTGTTTCTCCACCGTGTTTCTCCACCGTGTTCTCCACCGTGTTCTCCACCGTGTTCTCCACTGTGTTTCTCCACCGTGTTTCTCCTGCGAGTGACATAGTGACTGCTAACAGGTCCTGACAATGTGGACATCCTCATCTTAAAGAAAATCTTATTATAATATTTGTTTTATTATAATGTTTGTTGTCTGTTTTCAGGTCTCAGTTGTGTGTTTTTTTACCTGCTGCACCTTAACAACTGAGTATTGAAAGTATTGAATATTTTATTTTTAAATTTAATTTATTTGGCTGGTTATTTCCTGGTTTTATTTTTGTTTAAAGTTCCATAGGTTATTTTTGTTAAAACCAAAATTTGCTGCCCAAAATTGTGTGTGTGTGATACAGCATCTGGACGTGTTCTTGAGTGAATGAATGCAGCCTGATATGAATGCAGGGAAACAAGATCGCCTGTGTGTGTGTGTGTGTGTGTGTAGTTAACATGTTCTTCCTGTGCTTCCTCACACAGTATAAAGACGTGTGTGAGTGAGACGCCTGATAATGACTGAATGATGTGTTTAAAGACCGTCACATATTCAATAATAAATCTACTATAGTTCCGATCACTAACAGATCATCTACAGGTCCTTCTTAAACAATTAGCATATTGTGATAAAGTTCATTATTTTCTGTAATGTACTGATAAACATTAGACTTTCATATATTTTAGATTCATTACACACAACTGAAGTAGTTCAAGCCTTTTATTGTTTTAATATTGATGATTGTGGCATACAGCTCATGAAAACCCAAAATCCCTATCTCAAAAAATTAGCATATTTCATCCGACCAATAAAAGAAAAGTGTTTTTAATACAAAAAAAAGTCAACCTTCAAATAATTATGTTCAGTTCTGCACTCAATACTTGGTCGGGAATCCTTTTGCAGATTCTTGTGTCTTGTGTCTCTCAACTTTCTCTTCACAATATCCCACAGATTCTCTATGGGGTTCAGGTCAGGAGAGTTGGCAGGCCAATTGAGCACAGTAATACCATGGTCAGTAAACCATTTACCAGTGGTTTTGGCACTGTGAGCAGGTGCCAGGTCGTGCTGAAAAATGAAATCTTCATCTCCATAAAGCTTTTCAGCAGATGGAAGCATGAAGTGCTCCAAAATCTCCTGATAGCTAGCTGCATTGACCCTGCCCTTGATAAAACACAGTGGACCAACACCAGCAGCTGACATGGCACCCCAGACCATCACTGACTGTGGGTACTTGACACTGGACTTCAGGCATTTTGGCATTTCCCTCTCCCCAGTCTTCCTCCAGACTCTGGCACCTTGATTTCCGAATGACATGCAAAATTTGCAACCTGTAGCCCATTTCCTGCACACGCCTGTACACGGTGGTGGCTCTGGATGTTTCTACTCCAGACTCAGTCCACTGCTTCCGCAGGTCCCCCAAGGTCTGGAATCGGTCCTTCTCCACAATCTTCCTCAGGGCCCGGTCACCTCTTCTCGTTGTGCAGCGTTTTCTGCCACACTTTTTCCTTCCCACAGACTTCCCACTGAGGTGCCTTGATACAGCACTCTGGGAACAGCCTATTCGTTCAGAAATGTCTTTCTGTGTCTTACCCTCTTGCTTGAGGGTGTCAATGATGGCCTTCTGGACAGCAGTCAGGTCGGCAGTCTTACCCATGATTGCGGTTTTGAGTAATGAACCAGGCTGGGAGTTTTTAAAAGCCTCAGGAATCTTTTGCAGGTGTTTAGAGTTAATTAGTTGATTCAGATGATTAGGTTAATAGCTCGTTTAGAGAACCTTTTCATGATATGCTAATTTTTTGAGATAGGGATTTTGGGTTTTCATGAGCTGTATGCCACAATCATCAATATTAAAACAATAAAAGGCTTGAACTACTTCAGTTGTGTGTAATGAATCTAAAATATATGAAAGTCTAATGTTTATCAGTACATTACAGAAAATAATGATCTTTATCACAATATGCTAATTTTTTGAGAAGGACCTGTACAGTATCGCCCGTCTAAATGATTACAGACTTGTTGCACTTATGTCTATATCTGCTAAATGTTTGGAGAGGTTGGTGATGAAGCGCATGAAGGAGATCACAGCACCACACTGGACCATTAGCAGTTCACATACAGACTGAACAGATCAACAGAGGATGCAGAGGCTATTGTACATAGGATGTGTGTGCTGAGTGTGTACTTCATCATCATCATCCTGTACATCACCTGCTCCAGCTCCACACACACACACACACACACATCACCTGCTCCAGCTCCACACACACACACACACACACACACACACACACACACACACATCACCTGCTCCAGCTCCACACACACACACACACACACACACATCACCTGCTCCAGCTCCACACACACACACACACACACATCACCTGCTCCAGCTCCACACACACACACACATCACCTGCTCCAGCTCCACACACACACACACACACACACACACACATCACCTGCTCCAGCTCCACACATACACACACACACACACACACACATCACCTGCTCCAGCTCCACACATACACACACACACACACACACACACATCACCTGCTCCAGCTCCACACACACACACATCACCTGCTCCAGCTCCACACACACCATGGTCACACACTATTATTATTACTGTTATTGTTATTGTTATTATTGTTATTATATTACATGCCGGGATGATGATGATGATGATGATGTTCTAGTGTTATCTCGTTAGTTATTTATACTCTATAAGTATAGTATAGTTATTTATAAGTAAGTCTAGTATAGTTATTATTTATAACAACGACAATACAGCTGTATTTACACACTTATTACATCTCTATATCTGCTCAGTAACACTGCTCACAATGTATGGACTGTCACACACACACACACACACACACACACACACACACACACACACACACACACACCAACTCCTGGTACAGTACAGAGTAATAATCTGTAAAATAAACTGACCTCGAGTCAAATCCGACTGATATAAACAGAGGAAAGTTTCAGGAGAGATGAAGTGTTTACTGCGTCACGAACCGGAAACAAAATGGTGACAAACAGGAAGAGGCCGCTGGCAGCCAAGCTGCACACTATCGCCACCTACTGGACTGGAGTGTGGAGCAGGAATACACAGACTGACAGTAAACAAAACAAACATTTTTAAAAATTGGATTAAAGTTCCTTCACATAGATTCTATCCACCAGGTCAGTTTTGTTTAGGTAATTAAACAGACTTATATATATATATTTAGTTGCTCTCCCTCTGTATGTTTTCTGTTGTCATTTCTACTCCATCCTCTTGTATGGTTTCTCTGAGCTGTGTGTGTGTGTGTGTGTGTGTGTTACTGCGCTCTACACCTGCACCTCCAGGGTCCGGGTTCGATGGAGTTTGCATGTTCTCCTCGTGATTGGTGGGTTTCCTCCGGGTATGTGAATGACTGCTTTAATGTCTACAGGCCACCAGATGGCGCTGTTCCTCCAACCAGCAGTACTTCAGAGTTTAGAATCAGTTGTGACTTTAGTAAGAGACTTAAAGACAGCCTTCATGAGGATTAAACTGTTTACTTTAATAGTGTAACACTAACATTACTGTAGAACTTTTGGGTTGTTGTTTATGTGTTAAACCTGTGTGTAGTGAGCGGATAAAGCCCTGAGTCAGAGCATGCACACGTGTGTGTGTGTGTGTGTGTGTTCCAGGCAGATGCTGTTCTGCAGGGTGACTCTGGGGAAGTCGTTCCTGCAGTTCAGCGCCATGAAGATGGCTCACGCTCCTCCTGCTCATCACTCGGTCACCGGGAGGCCCAGCGTCAACGGCCTGGCCTACGCCGAGTACGTCATCTACAGGGGAGAGCAGGTACACACACACACACACACACACACAGAGTATATACTCCTCTCTTGGTGTTCCTCTGTGTAGACTTGTGGTCTCCTACAGATATACTGACCAGTGTGTGTGTGTGTGTGTTTCAGGCGTATCCAGAGTATCTGATCACCTACCAGATCGCTAAACCAGAGAGCAGCACGCAGAGCAGCCCAGGAGCACAACAGAAATCATAGTCTATCTCTCTCTCATTCTATCTCTCTCATTCTGGTTCAGTACTTTTTATCAGAACTTTTGTCACATGGTCAGAACCACATAACCGATGTCTGTAACTCCAGACGTCTGCGGCGCTTCTGAATGTGTTTCACTGGTTTGATATCTCTGGATATTTTGCTGCTATAATAAACTCCATCTATCTAACGCTTCACTAACACCAGATGATTAAGAGGAGGCATTTCAGCTCGATACTGAAAAATGAGGTGAATATTACTGCTGCTCTGTCCAGTCACACGCACACACACACGCACACACAGTTATACCACACATATTCATCAGTCACTACATCTTTGACAATTATAGAATCGTGTTAAATACAGGAAGGAATACAAATGCAGGAAGGACTCAGTGGCCTATAAGCTATGTGATGGATTAATGTATAAAAAAAAAAAAAAACAACTATCAAGTTTTTGAACATTAAATTTATATTATAATTGAATGCAGAAAAGTAAACATTTATTGCTTATATTTTTAAATAAATATATAACTTCTTTTAAATACATTTTATTGCAGTCATATGCAGAGCTGAATGTAACCAGGCACATTTCCTTACTTACTGTACTTAAGTACATATTTCACATATTTGTACTTTATTAAAGGATCTTTTTTCTTTTCCTCCGGTACGTCATACAGCTAATATCTGTACTTTTACTGTCTGTATGGTGTTACGTTACCTAAACATAGTGGGGTGTAGTATACAGTGTACATGTGTATCAGTAAGTGGTAACCTGATGATATTATGTGTAACTGCGTGTCTTTCCGTCCAGACACACCTGATAGACAGATTACTAACAGTTCACATGTAAATGCAGATAATCCGTTCCAGCCCCCCAAAATAGTACCGATATTACTCATTTCCAACACTATGATCAGATTTCTGCATATAAAAACAATCACAACATTAAAAAAGCCTAGAATATGAAATAACTAGACATTAAACCTCACATATCATTAATGTATGATTCCTCTCGGCACCGTCTACTTTAAAACCCAGACTGTAAACGTCTCCTTTTACTTCTTGCTACCGTCCTCGATAACATTCTTGCGAAATGCAAAAAAAAAAAAAAATTACAATACGTAAACTTTCTTCCTTGGCTTTCCACTGAATTCAACTGATTCACTTTTAACTGAAGTGTTGAACGGCTCTCAGACATGCACAGTGTTCAGGTTGTTTTGTTAGTTAGTATGCTGAAAGTGCTTCGTATGCTGAGGACAATTTCTTACAAGATATCAATTCATAAGGAAACATCATAAAGGCTCTGTGTTCGTATGCTGAGGTAAATAATGTACGAGGTGTGTGTGAGATCAGGAGCAGATGTGACTGCAGACAGTAACGAGATCAGCATGATCACAGTCAGTCAGTACGCAAATATATAAACAATGACGGAAACCATAATACTGCGTCTCTTATCTACACATATGGACGAGTGTGTCGATCGCACGAGCGGTGCATGAGGATCTGATGGTCCACTCAAAAGCTGGTGTTTAATCTAAAAGCACAAGCATGACTGAACCGTCTGTATCAAAAAATATAATAAAATATCATGATTAACTCTTCAATCTGAAGTCTGTGTAGTGGGGTTTATTTAAAAACCTCATTGAAATATTTTTAGGACACCATTCTCATCTAAATATGACTGTAATTAAAAGTGTACAACTATCTCCAGTATCTTAGATATAAAAAGTAATAAGTTGATAATTTGGCAGTAGAAGGGGGTACACACTGTAACACAACCAATACACAACACTGTAACACAACCAGTACTGATGCAGGTATCAATAAGGCAGAGAACACTCGTCCCAACAACATTAACCTGTTCCCGTACAACATGTGTCCCAACAACATTAACCTGTTCCAGTACAACATGTCGTAACAACATTAACCTGTTCCTGTACAACATGTGTCCCAACAACATTAACCTGTTCCTGTACAACATGTCGTAACAACATTAACCTGTTCCCGTACAACATGTGTCCCAACAACATTAACCTGTTCCTGTACAACATGTGTCCCAACAACATTAACCTGTTCCTGTACAACATGTGTCCCAACAACATTAACCTGTTCCAGTACAACATGTCGTAACAACATTAACCTGTTCCCGTACAACATGTGTCCCAACAACATTAACCTGTTCCTGTACAACATGTGTCCCAACAACATTAACCTGTTCCTGTACAACATGTGTCCCAACAACATTAACCTGTTCCTGTACAACATGTGTCCCAACAACATTAACCTGTTCCCGTAGCCTCAGTCAGGGTGAAATGACAGTTTCTCAGCACCGTGTCAATCAGGAGAGATGATGTAGAGACTCAACCTGGAGAAAGTTGCTACACGTATAAACAGTTACAACATGGCAGGAGATCAGGTGGAGATTAAATACAGCATTTATCACATTATAAACTTCATAAGGCCTTTGGTGATTATATTTGGAGAGATGTTTCTGTTTTTCAGTTTTGACAGCTCTGTGATATTCCGTTATCTGATCCTTCAATAAGTGCAGTGAGACCTGTAGTCTGTCCATTCTGTCCCTCTGCAGTGCTGTCTCATGGTCACACTGGAGTCTGCAAAAGACTTGAGACTGGGGCGGAGGTTCACCTTCCAGCAGGACAACGACCCTAAACATAAAGCCAGGGCAACAATGGAATGGTTTAAAACAAAACATATCCATGTGTTAGAATGGCCCAGTCAAAGTCCAGATCTAAATCCAATCGAGAATCTGTGGCAAGATCTGAAAACTGCTGTTCACAAACGCTGTCCATCTAATCTGACTGAGCTGGAGCTGTTTTGTAAAGAAGAATGGGCGAGGATTTCAGTCTCTAGATGTGCAAAGCTGGTAGAGACATACCCTAAAAGACTGGCAGCTGGAATTACAGCAAAAGGTGGTTCTACAAAGTATTGACTCAGGGGACTGAATAATTACGCACACCCCACTTTGCAGGTATTTATTTGTAAAAAATGTTTGGAATCATGTATGATTTCCGTTCCACTTCTCACGTGTCAGTCGGAGCTGGTGTGCTGGTTCTGTAGACTTACTGTTATATGGAGCGACAGAGTCTGAAGTGTCTGTACACACCATGCTGAAATGTCCTACAGTCATTAGCAGGAAGGTGGGACAGAGGACCGTTCGTCTCACCACACTGAGTGTTTTTAAAAGCAGTAGAGACGGACGTCGTCTTTAGGTGTGTAACAGATGAAGAAAAAAAACAATCTTACAAAACCAGTATAATGACCTGAAACGTGAAGGTCACAAATATCACTGATATTCACAGATAGTCCAAGAGGGAGGACCAGACCCAGTGTGTGTGTTTGTGTGTGTGTGTGTGTGTGTGTGTGTGTGTGTGTGTGTCCCTCTATACGTGTAGAATCTTAACCCAGCCGTGTGAGGGTTAAAGAGACAATAGTTTATAAGGAATCACTGATGATGGTCTGGACAACAGATATTAAAATCCCTGAGAATCTGAATTCTGTCATATTTCAGCATGAAGCCTCCAAAAGCTCCTCAAACTCATGAATAAAGTCCTTGTGGTGTTTACGAGGCTGATAATCAGTGTGCAGGTTAATAATAATAACGAGAAGCTGAAGTTTAAACCTCTGATGGACGTCCAGTGGTGGTTAAACCACACGGCAGTTACACATGGATGTAAACACAGGATCCAGTCCAGCAGCCCTGCTGATCATCCTGGGAGATAAAACAGGAACCATCTGGTGAAGGAGATCAGAAAAGGCACAGAGTTCTCTGAGAGATTAGTGACACACACATACACACACACACCAGCTCTATTCCATAGTCATGGTGTCCACCAACACTGGATGGTGAAGAAACTCCTGAGATCAGTGGAGGAAGTGAGCGGTGTGTGTTCAGTGAGCTGGTAGTAGCTGTGTGTAGTGTGTGTTCAGTGTGCTGGTAGTAGCTGGTTCCAGTAGCTGGTCCAGAATCATTGTACAGTATTGGGTGGAAATAAAAATGAGGGGAAAAAAAGTTGAGTCCATTTTAAGCTGAATGTGTTTTTAGGAGTCTTTTCCTCCACTGCACCTCTACAGGGGTTTAATGTTCCTCATCTGTTTAATGCTTAACTTTAACCTCTGACTATAAACACAGACCTGTGGGGGAGGAGGAGGGGGTTTGGCTCCAGATAGATAAACTTATTGCTGGTGTGAACTGGGAGAGTCTATGGAAAAGTTCAGCTTAAACTGGGCAGGAACTCTGTACTGGTGTCTCAGTGCTGCTGCTGCTCAGTGAGAGGAGTGTGTGCTGAGTTCTCCACATCTGGATTTGGTCTGGCTCGTCTATTCACTCCGTTCTGCTGTTGTCCAGTGGTATTTCCATTCATCTGGTGTGTGGTGTCTGCAGCTCCTCTACGGAGATTCAGATTTTTCCTCCACAGATAAACGATCAGTAGCACTGATAGGATGAACCAAATGAACAGCACGGCTATTAGTGCAATCGCCCACACTGGCATGGATCTCTTCTGATTACAGACTGGACATGTCTTCTCCTCTGAAAACACACACACAAATGAGTTTTACAGAAGGTTCTCATTATGACATCACACACACACACACACACACATTATCTAGAGTCTCAGAGTGTTTATTCCTGAGCCCCAGCAGTGTGTTAGTTATTAACCTGGGCCCTGTTTCTCGATAACACACACTATTCGCGCGCTAAGAAGACTCTTAAGATATGTCTTACGTTAAGTGATAACTTTTCTAAGTGTATTTCTCGAACTGTCTCTTAGGAGTCTTCTTAAGTCGCTGCCTCTTACGTCCGACGTTACGCGGCGCTGTCTACAGTGAAGGTCCTGAATTAGCGGACATCGGTGGCTCAGGAATCGAGTTTTCACTCCTTTTGAATGACAGTGTTAAGAAAGACGGCACTTTCTATACAAATTAAACATTGCAGTAAATTCTTTTAATAACGTTTATTTCGACATGGGTTAACTTATTAATAACATGCCATAATAGACAAATATATAAATTAAATCACCAAACTGTCGCTAATATTTTCTTGTAACCTGTAGTGGCGGTGAAACGGACCGGGTATACAATCATAGTTGATTGACGAGCAGCTGTGGTTACTTATGTGCAGCGCGCTCTTGATTGCCATTGGTTGAAACCTTCAATAAAAGCAACCACCATGTTATGGCACATGGCTACTAGCACTGTAACTGCGCAGGACCTGTGAGGCTTCATGTGTAATCCTCCTGCGGACTTGTGCAGACCCCCAAAGTGCAGCTTCCAGAGTCCATTTGAACGCTCGACGATGTTGCGAGTGTGAACGTGTACAACATTGAAGGTTCTTTCAGCCTGAGTCAGTGGGCTGGATACTGGTGTGAAGAGGTACAGTACATTCTGAGGGAGTGTCCACTGTCCCCGAGGAACACGCTCTGACCAAATTCACCTCTTTCTGTTTACTCACCCACGGCAGAATTGGCCCAGACAAAACCGTCATGGGGAGGACAACGCAAGCGCAGGTCTGAGCAGGACAAGAAGCTCCATAATCTGTTGCCTTGGAAGGCGAAACTTTTTTATTTTTATTTTTTAATATCCATCTCAGGTAAAATATGAAAAGGGCTGAAGTTTTGTCTAAAGGAAAAATGTACATGAACCACGTGGCTCCGCGGGCAGCGCCGTCTTCAGTTTAACACAACAACACGCTGTATCGCCGCCATATCTGTTGCTTCCTGGACGCCACCATGATTACACATTTATACAATCTTAGCCAAATTGTTCACCACCTGTTTAATATTAATAGTGATTGGCAATTTTAGTGCATTAGTCACATTATGAAATAGGCTAATTAAAAATCACTCTATTAGTTCTGATATCAAATAAAATAATATTCTTAAACAGGTCTACAATATATTCCATCATTAATACGACTTTGATAACGTGCCATAATGTGTTTACATACACCGCTGGTTTATAAAGACTGCTGCTCAGTGGCGGCCACTAGCGTCTCTAGCTGGAACTACGCCAAGTATGAGTCCAGACCAACCTCACGAACTGTGACTTACTGTAGCTAAGAGATACTTAGCGTACAAACGTTTCGGGAAACACGCCATAACGTTAAGAGAGAGGTTAAGGTACAACTTAAGAACTACTTAGCGATAAGAAGCTTTCGAGAAACCGGGCCCTGATAAAGTGTCAGATTTCATTTAAATAATTTATTTAATTTTGTGTAATTAATGATCAATCCTGTGTGTTAATAAAATAGAATTTAATAAATTGTCACTCAAACACAGACGTACCAGACTGAACACTCCTGCGCCTGACACTGTGAGACTGAGACACACCTCCATCACCCTGCTGTTCTGCTTTAGACCCTAAAAACATCAGAACAAAGTGTCAGGAGGTCAAACACTGATAGAGAACTGATGTGGATCTTACAGAGTGATGGTGTGATGGAGCCTCACTCACCTACTGCTTTATACACTCTGTGTGTGTGTGTGTGTGTGTGTGTGTGTGTGTGTGTGTGTGTGTGTGTGTGTGTGTGTGTGTGTGCTCTATGACGCTCTAACACTGCATCCAGTCTGTTCTACAGAGACCTGATACACGCGGAGTTACACTGACACGCACACACACACACACACACACACACACACACACACACACACACACACACCCCTATACAACACCTGCTGGGGCTCATTTACATTTTTCTCTGCTCTTTACTTTAATCATGTACACACAAATAGAATGCAGATGTCGCCATTAAAAACTGCCATGTGGCTTTTACTAAGGAGTGGAGTACACGCTACCATATAGGCCTGATTAGTGGACTCCAGTTAAGCTGCAGAAACATCTCAGGGGAAACAGGATGACCAGGGGAAACAGGATGATCAGGGGGAACAGGATGATCAGGGGGAACAGGATGATCAGGGGGAACAGGATGATCAGGGGGAACAGGATGAGTCTGAGCTCAATTTTGAGCTTCATGGCAAAGGGTGTGAATACTTATGTACATGTGATTTCTCAATTTTTCATTTTTAATAAATTTGCAAAAATCTCAAGTAAACGTTTTTCATGTGGTCATTATGGGGTGTTGTGTGTAGAACTCTGAGGAAAAAATTAATTGAATCCATTTTAGAATAAGGCTGTGAAACAACATGTGGAAAAGCGATGCTCTGTGAAGACGTTCAGGATGCACTTTATATGAATGTTGGACGTGAATGTAATATACGGTGGATATAAAAATTCTAAACACACCTGTTATAATGGCAGGTTTTTGTGATGTACAAAGATATATAATTACATAACTTTTTCCACAACCTGTAGAACTCAACTGAAAAATAAACTGAAATCATTTCAGTGCATTTAAAATAAACAACTGAAATAATGTGGTTGCAGAAATATGCACACCCTTAAATTAATACTGTGTCGACGCACCTTTTGATTTCATTACAGCCCCAGTCCTTTGAGTCTATTAGCATGGGACATGTTACACTCCAAATCAGTCAGATTGTGAGGACATCTCCTGTACACAGCCCTCTTCAGATCTCCCCACACATTTTCAGTCTGATTCAGGTCTGGGCCATTCCACAACTTTAATCTTCTTGTGGTGAAGTCATTCTATGTTGATCTGGATTTGTGCTTTGGCCCGTTGTTATGCTGAAAGATGACTGGCTGACCAACACTGACTGTCCAACATTGACCTCTTGGCAGCTTCCCTGACCTCCTGGGATGTCCAGTTCTTGCTACGGTCACGGTTTCTCACAAATTCTCTCCACTTAATGATGACGGTCTTCACTGTGTTCCGCGGTTCTAATGTGTACTAATACCTTGGAAATTCTTTTGTACTCTTCTCCTGACTGATACCTTTAAACAATGAGATCCTACAGATGCTTTGGAAGCTTTCTGTGGACCATGGCGTGTTGCTGTAAGATGTGACTAAGAAAATGTGAGTAAAACCCACTTAAACTGCTGAAGTTCATTTAAGGCACTTAATCAGAGGCACTTTAATCATGGCAGGTGTGACTGATTAATTCTGAACACAGCCACACCCCTGTTTTAAGAGGGTGTGTAGACTTATGCAACCACATTATTTTAGTTTTGTTTTTACCCCCCCCAATGATTTCAGTTTATCTTTCAGTTGAGTTGTACAGGTTATAGGTCACATTAAAGGTGGAAAGAGTTCTGAATTCATCTATCTTGGTCTAATGTTTTACATCACACGAACCTGCCATTTAAACAGGGGTGTGTAGACTTTATATTCCCTGTATGATCATTTTTAAGTTCCTCCTACCTTCCACACTGATCTGTAAGTTGACTAAATTCTCGTCGTTCATTGTGTCCCGTACTGAGTAGTTCCCGCTGTCATTGAAGTTTCCGTGTTTAATCTGAAGAGTGCTGAAGAGAGACGCTCTGTCTTTATAATCAGGACTGCAGTGTATCTTGTCTTTGTCCACGGTGCAGATCTGCTTGTTTGGTGGTTGTTCAGCATCACTGGGAGTAAAATCCACCTCCACCAGGTCAGTGAGGGGTAAGTGCACGTCTATGGGCTCTCCTGGGGTAATAACACGGGACATCTCTAGAGCTAGTAAGAGGAAATAAAACGTTTTAAACTTAGAACCAATTTTATAGATGTGTGTGTGGCATTAGTTGCAGCCAAAAATATGCATAACATTTGATATGTGTAACACAAAACCAAACGCAAAGACACTAAATGCTAGTTATGAATATAACAGATGGATATCCTAAACTATAGACTAGTCCAGTGGTTCTCAAACTTTTTCTGTCATTCCCCACTTAAGGGGGTGGGAGAATTTTCAAGCCCCACTTGTCAACAAAATAATAACGAAATCGACCAAGTTTACTGTTTATTGAAATATCAATTTCTAAACCAATAAGATCAAAGAACACCAAGTTAAAAACAGATAAAATACACGTGCAATTGTTATAAAAGGCTTACGTTGTCACTTATCTTTACATAATTGACCCCATGTTTATTAGCTGCTCAGCAATCGTTTGTAGTTTTTTTGCACTGGCCAATTCTGTATGTAACTTTGAATGAAGCCATTTGTGCTTTGCTGTCCACTGATTCAGATGTTACTGTACCATGCGATTCTCCTGCTGTCTGTATTCTGCCAGCTTTCTTTGAAAGAAGTCGAGTGGCTTATTAACGTGACTGGAGTGTGTTGTCTCTAAGTGTCTTCCTAATTTGTTGGGTCTTATGCGGTCTGCTGCCAGCGGTTTAAGACACAAAACACACACGGGTCTCTCTTCTGCCCCCACCATCACCACCATCCCCACCATCATGCTCGATGAACAGGCCAGAAATGGGGAACCGAAAAAGTCCTTGATCAGAGCTCGTGGTCGAAAGACAAATCCGAGGGTCAGCTACAGTAAATCCGTGAAGGCAAAGGATCCGTAGAGAGACAAAGACGAGGTTGTGATCCGGAGGTTCAAAGCAGGAAGAAACGCTGGAATACTGGGCATGGACAGCACACAATAATTGTGCAGGAATGTGCAGGTGATCATGACCTTAACTGAGATATTGGCATGACCTGCCATACCCTGACAGTTCCACACGGTTCTGTTTTAGGCCCACTGATATTTTCTCTCTATATGATTCCTCAGGATAACATACAGTAGAGAGAAAAGTAAGTGAACTATATTATTTAGAAAACCCAGAAATTGCAAAATCATTTCAATCAAAAGGACTCAAAGTCTTTGGAGGGGTATTCATTGTCTTACAAACTACAAATACAAAAGTTATAAAAGATCTCTGATGTCAATGTGTTGTTAACAAAAATGAAAGCACGGCACAGCATGGCTGACAAAAAAAAGTAGACTATGAAAACCAGATCTTGTGCAGATGTATTGACAGATCAATGTATGTTTATTCTTCCTGCGGGAAATTTAAAACCAGTTTTGTCTCATATGTTTTGAAAGTAGCGTTCCACATTACTGCTTCATGAGATAAACATTGTTAGAGCAAACACATCCGCAGCAGTCCGAGGTGAGGGCAAGTAAAATACCTGAACTGAGAGCGCAGTGTTATGTGCTAAAATCAACATGTTGAGTAAAATTGATGTTATGATCAGTTACTGTATGTGTCGGATTTAATAATCTACTGTATAATAATCTACTAATGCGCTACTGTCTCAATGTAAACAAACACCTGCACCAATAGATATTAATTAGAAAAGATAAAGTGAATATTTTGACTGGGATTAGTTGATATTTTCACTTTGTCTGAAATAACAGCGCTGAAGTGGTATAAGTGAATTTTAACACGCTGGAGTCATTTTAAGACAAAACTTCATCTTTATCTGATCGACTTTTTCCATTTCTCATCTGTGATTCTCTCTCCGATTACCGAACAGGGAGTGTATTTGTCTGAGCACCAAAGAAGGACAACTTAGTGTAAACAAGGCGTCAGATACTCAACCTTACAGAATGTCATTTCTGTCTTCTGACTTCAACCTCATAATAATAATAATAATAATAATAATAATATCACTGATTACATTAAAGATCAGCAGATTATTTTTAGCTTTAAACTTTTAAATATTTCTACAAACCTTTTACCCGTTAACGACTAATGCTAGGCTTAAATAAATTCATGAATGTGATTTGATTTTCCACAACACCACAGAGGGGCACAAAAATGTCTCCAGACTTCAGCAGTTGTTATCGAGGCCCTTTATAAAAACTCAGATTGAATTATGTCAGTGATGGCTAGTATTATGTTTCCTCTAAAGATGTCAGAAGTCACACCATCGTTGATGTTGTCATGTGACTGAGATGCTTTATGCATATACTTTTCAATGTTAGTGTGTATACATTTACATCAGTCATGACCTTTAATGTCTTTGTTGAACACGCCCATCAATCATAAAAAGTGACGGTGGAAAAACTAAGTGAAACCGTTTTTTTTTCCTGTCAAAGGTGTTTCAACCAAATATTAAAACTAGGGCTGCACGATATATCGAAAAAATATCGTTATCGCGATAATGGCATGCGCGATAACCATATCGCAAGGAGTTGCGATAAATACTTTATTTGCCAAGAATTTGTGTGTCCAAATTTGACCAATCAGATGGCCCCTTACTATGTTTATACCCGCTTATATCTTTATATATATATATATATATATATATATATATACATATATATATATATTATATAATATACATTATATATATATATATCTTTGTACTTCATTCTGTCGCGAACTAACCCCGGATGATCAGAAGACTTTGCGATTAGCCGTTAGCCCTTTATAGACGGTAAACCCAAACGCGGAAGCAAGCGAGTAGGCAGGATAACCACGCGAATTAGTTTAAGGACTCTCACAGAAGGGGAGCAACGGAAACACACACATTTAACCCGCGTCCTATAAACACACACTCGAAGCAGAAAGTAAACAATCTGAACCGACATGGTGAACTCAGTGACTAAGCTCTATGCTGTGGTTTGTTTACTCCTCTTATACTTCCGGGTTCGCGCCCACATTACTTCCGGGTCCTAGTGCCGGTCGCGGAGCGAGTGTGTGTGTGTGTGTGTGTGTGTGTGTGTGTGTGCGTGTGCGTGTGACAAATAGTTTTTTTTTTTATTTAATTTTTGTTTAATAATATTTATTTTTATTAAAAAAAACAAAAAAAAACAGTCAAGCCAAAGAGAATATTTAGTTTAAAAGATGCTCTTGTTTTAAGACACTATTGATGAGTGTTACACGGTTACATGTAAATAAACAGTAATGTTTGAAAGTAATTCATATTGTGTTGGCAGGTTTATAGTAACAGCAAACCAGAAGTCAGAATATCTGCTGAGGGG
This sequence comes from Channallabes apus, assembly GCA_030522415.1. NCBI lineage: Eukaryota > Metazoa > Chordata > Actinopteri > Siluriformes > Clariidae > Channallabes > Channallabes apus. The sequence goes on from CM060122.1 coordinate 2,396,518, forward strand.
TTTAAGTCATTCATAGTGTTTTGAAGTCTAAATATTTGCTGCTTCCTTGACATATAGTTTCTTTTTAGCCTGAATTAGATTTAATTACATCAGACGAATATCTATGACCTGTTTATTTTAGTATCATCATTACATAGAAATAAATAATAAAAAAAAAATAGCCAATAATAATAATAATAAAAAAATGCATTTCTCTAGGGAAATGTTATATCGCAAGAAATATCGTTATCGCAGTATTCAACAACAACATCGCATATCGCATATCTTCCTAATATTGTGCAGCCCTAATTAAAACACTGTTTTACTATTGCCTCTTTTCCACTGCATAGTACGGCACGACACGGTTCAGTTCAACTCACTTTGGTTCGGCGCAGTTCGGCTCGGTTTGCGCTTCCACTGCAGTGTAGTACCGCTTTAGAGTGGGCGGGATTACTCACGTGTCGTTATAGTCGCGGCGCCGCTACTGCCGTGACATCATCGTAAACGCGCCACAAACACACACACAACAATGGAGCATATGGACGGCATGGTGTTCTTCATTCTCGGCATGTGGATGTTTTTAACAGCGAGACGAAGGAGTTTGTTTCAAAAGAGGCCGAAGGTTAATACAAAAAGGTGCGTGCGATCCTTCTCTGGCTGTTTCTAAATATAGCGGTTCTGTTGTGTCTCGTGTCGCAAGTTCGGTGACGCAGTAATGACGATTTTCTCCGGCTAATCAGTGACCAGCGGAGTTTACACGTCACGTTTTGGTAACGGTTCGGCGCACTTGGAACCTCGGCTGAGGTGGTACTAAAAAAAGGACCAGGTACCAGGTACTGTTCCCAGTGGAAAACCCCCCAAAAGTGAGTAGAACTGAACCGTGTCGTGCCGGACTATGCAGTGGAAAAGCGACCATTAGTTTATCCACTGTCACTTTTTATGCTTGATGGGCGTGGTTAACAAAGTGAAACAGGGTTCTAATTTTTGGTTGAAACACCTTTGACAGACATAACTTCAATCAAGCGCTTCCTGTAACTGTGGATTAGAGCTGCACAATGTTCAGGAGGAATTTTGGACCTTCTCCCTTACAGAACTGCTTCAGCTCAGTCATATTGTTAGGACGTCTGGTGTGAACATCTCCATTAGGTTGAGGTCTGGGTTCTGACTGGGCCGTTCACGACCACATGTATGGAGAGCACAATCATTTACATTTATAGACTGTTCATCTGTGGACTGATTGATGTATAAACTTTTTGAGATTACTTTTTAATCCCTTTCCAGCTACATGCAAATCAACAACTGTTGATGGTGGGTTTTCTAAGATCTCTTTTTCACAAGCTCTCATCAGCTGATGCTGTGTGCGTGTGTGTGTGTGTGTGTGTGTGTGTGTGTGTGTGTAGCCCACTGACACGGAGTGTTTCTATAAGTTATGTAGCTCTAAACCTCCTCTCCATTCTCACTTCACTGACTGACACCAGTTAGCATTTAGTCACAACAGAAGTCTAGTGTTTCACTTACTTTTTACACCATCACTTTGTAATTTTAATGAACATGTTCAATAGAGACATAAAAGATCATGATCATTTAGATCATTTATCAGTTTAGAAATACTGTGTTGATTTACATTTATCTATTTGTAAATTCTTAACTACACTTGTATATATTATTCATCTACTGTAAATGTCTGATTATAGTTACTAGCAATCAGTATATTATGCTCACAGTATATCCATCTGTAATAATTACCCACAGCTTCTCCCTGCACATATCCCTTTAAGTGCACCTACAACTTCTACCTTTATCCTGCACTTTCTGCTTATTGCACTCCTGGTTAGACCTAAACTGCATTTTGTTGCCATGTACTTGTGTAATGAGTACTTGTGTAATGTACTTGTGTAATCTAATCTAATTTGTGACTTTAGATAAAAAGATTCATCACATTTCAAGACCAATTTATGCAGAAAACCAAATGACTTTTTATTACCACTGTAATTCATAAGCATTATATTAGTTTCCACGACTTATGCTGACGACACACAGTTATATCTCACAGCAAAGCCAGATGAGAGACACCAGATTTATATATAGATGAGGAATGTGTGAAGAACATAAGACACTGGATATTAATTATCTTATTTCTACTTAACCCTTAATTAATCTACTTAAAGTTCTGGTTCGAGGACCACATGCATTTCTGATCACAGTAACACTGGACTGGCTTTCTGTTTCATCATCAACAGTAAAAGACCTCGGTGTGATTATAGACTCCAGACTTTCATTTGAAGCTCATGTACTGTGGGCCAGGTGTAGCTCAGTGGTTAAGGCATTGGACTACGGTTCGGAAGATCCCAGGTTCAAACTCCACAAACACCAAGTTACCACTGTTGGGTCCTTGAGCCTCAACTTAACCCTCAACTGCTCAGATGTGTAATGAGATAAAAATGTAAGTCGCTCTGGATAAGAGCGTCTGCCAAATGCCTAAATGTAAATGTACTACAGCGGCAGGAAAAAGTGTGAACCTTTTGGAATTTCAGGATTTTCTGCATTAATTCATCATAAAATGTGATCTAATCTTCATCTAAGTCAAGAGTATTCACAAATATAATGTGTCTAAGATAACAACACAAAATAATCTGATCTTTTATGTCTTTGTTGAGAACAAACATAAAAACTTCATTAGTATTAAGTTAATGACTTCAAAAAAGTAGCATCAGGCGTTAGTGAACCTGGAGTTCTGTTAAGAGAATGAGTTTGGAGGTGAGGACTTAGACAAATGAGTCTACAGTTAGACAAATGAGGACAGTCTGAGGCCGAGGCTACTCTACCTAAAAGTAGGGTTGGGTATCGTTTGGGTTTTTTTTGATACCGGTGCCAAATCGATACTTTGGAAACAGTACCGGTGCCAAAACGGTGCCTGAACCGATACTTTTAAGCCACAGAATTATAGTGGATGACTCAAGAATTAATTTTTATTGAACAAAAAATGTTATGCTTAAAATTGAACAATATATTAAAAGTTTAAAGTATATATGAACATGTAAGCTTCAAATTTTAGCAATTCTTTTGCAGAAATTTCACCATATTTGCCTTTTCTGTCAAAATACGACACCTTTCCTGACTTATTGCTCTGCACAGGACATGTATAGCCTTCTTTACAATGGTAAATGGGGTCACTGTTGTAGTGCTACTAGTACTAGCTGGAAAGCCATAATTATAAACAGAATCCATGTTACATTAGTTTTTTACAAATCGTTTGACTATTTGTTAGCATGAATGTAAGATTTGCATTTTGCTATTAACATTACATTATCCTACTACTAACCTGCGGAAAGTCTGCTGACGTCATCATAATCAGTGACTCCTTTTAGCTACAGTTGGTGTGACTGGGACTGAGGGTCGTCCACACTGATAGTGTCAGCTGTTGTCCACAAGCTGTTAAACACGGTGCCTCCCTCTGCTTTTAACTTTATTCCGTGTGTTTATTCTGCTTTTAACTTTATTCCGTCTGCCCTCGAATGTTTCATTAGATTTGACGTGTTTCCGCCTTTACACCCAACTGCTGTAAGACATTCGCTGCACGTCGCGGTGTCGGAATCCTTTCTTCTGTTTAGTTTTAGGCATTTTAACGAAAGTTGTTTAATTTAGCATGCTAAGCTATCGGTAGACCGCCTGCTGCCGTCAGAGCAAGTGTAACGTTAGTTACTGCATTCACGCGCATGTCGGATGGTCTCTCATTTCCGGATGATTTGTGCTTAAATTTTTTTTAATTTAATCTAATAAACGATTAATCTACAAAAATATATGAATCTAGAGAACAAATATTTCAATCGACAGTTCAGGCATTTAAGTGGCACCGAAATGAGGCACCGAAATTCACGTTCTGTTTCGGTCCGGTACATACCGGTTCTATAGGTACCGGTGCTGTATTGGCACCGGGTTTCGGTACCCAACCCTACCTAAAAGTGGACAAAATGACCTGAAGAGCACAATGAAGACTCAATGAGGTAAAGACACAACCTCGAGTGACAGCCAGAGATTTAAAGATAAAGCCGCTGCTTACTAAAAAGAACGTTGCTGCACACCTGAAGTTTGTGAAAGAGCACACTGACTCTCCACAGTGGTATCAGCAAAATGTTTAGTGCTCTGATAAAACTAAGATTAAACTATTTAGAAAGAACAGGCAGCACATCTGGTATAAAAAGGGGAAAGAGAGATGTGGAACGACTTAAAGACACACACACACTTGAAACGTCCAGAGAACATGACGGAGCTAAATCAGTTCTACCAGGAAGAATGGACTAAAATTGTGCAGGTCTGATCCACAGCTACAGGACGTGTCTGGATGAGGATATTGCTGCCAAGGGGGCGGAGTCAACCAGGTATTAATTACAAGGGTTCACTTACTTTTTCACACTACCAGTTTGAATGTTGAATGAATGTGATCAGGGAGACAGGTAGGAGGGGACTTGGTGTATCATCAGGTAAGGGAAAAGGAGACAAGGAGACTTGGTGGTGGAATGAGGAAGTCCAGGAGTGTATACAGGGAAAGAGTCTAGCTAAGAAGAAGTGGGACTCTGAGAGGACTGAAGAGAGTAGACAGGAGTACAGGGAGATACAGCATAAGGTGAAGGTAGAAGTGGCAAAGGCCAAACAAAGAGCATATGAGGACTTGTATGCTAGGCTGGACAGTAAGGAGGGAGCAGCAACACGAGAGTGGCCGGACGTTTAAAAAGAACGGCGAGCACCGTGGAACAACAGGTGGAGGGAAGCTCCAGGGGAGAGAAAGACGGCAAAGACCGCTTCAATTCGGGTCCAGATGCCATACCCCGAGCACCCCCGCCGCTGAAAGCAGGTGACACCCCGCGTCTAACCACCACGACCAGTGGTAGGGACCAGCAGAAAGACAAACCAGAAAAGGACCAATGAAATACACAATGTCTTGGGGCTACCCACAAAAAGCCAACGTGTACAGTGTGGCGAATCTAAAGCGCTGGTACAGACGTTCTCCTCAGCCGGAGGCTTGGGGGGGGGGGGGGTCTATGTACCGCAGCCACACAAAGGGACATTTTAATAACAGGTAAAGGATTAAAGAGCTAGTGCTGCTCGCCTGTGCCATAAATGTGCCCTAGGCAGTTTTTGTTTGTCCCCATGGACAGCGTTGGGTCTCCGGGTCAGCTCGCACGCATGCGCGATCGCAGCGTGAGGGAACCCGGAAGTGACGTGGGTCTCATGAGCCGGCATAAAGCCAGAACCGGTGAAGAAGCCGGGACGGAGAGATGAAGACAGCGCGCTGCATGTATTTTGAGGCTGAGCGACTGCTTGTGGATTATTGTTCGTTGATTTCATTCAGTACCCAGCTCATTCCGTTTCTCGATCTCCCGGACTTACCATCGTTTACTGGTGAGATCGAGCCATCTCTCCAACTCATCACTTTCATACACTCGGCAATATCTCAGACACTGGACTACCACAAACACACTCACACACCCGCATACATCGCACACACCTTGTTTCTATTTGTATATATATTTTCTATATATTGGTTTTGGTGCACCCTGTTTATTTATATTTTTTGTATAATACACTTTGGCTTGTTTTACTGCGATTGTTTTGTGTCGCGTCGTATGTTGTCCCGCCGCAGTTGCGCAATACCGGAAGTGTCGTTTACCAACCCATATGTAGATTCCCGAATCCGTATTAGTGTAACAAACGGTTTAATAGTAATCCAAGCGTTACAAGGTGAGAAGGGCATTGAAGAGGATGAAGAGTGGAAAGGCTGTTGGTCCTGATGACATACCTGTGGAGGTGTGGAAGTGCTTAGCAGAGGTGGCAGTAGAGTTTCTGACTAGTTTGTTTAACGAGATCTTGGAGAGTGAAAGGATTCCAGAAGAATGGAGGAGAAGTGTATTGGTGCCGATTTTTAAGAACAAGGGAGATGTGCAGAGCTGTGGCAATTACAGAGGCATAAAGCTAATGAGCCATACAATGAAGCTGTGGGAAAGAGTACTGGAAGCTAGGTTAAGGGCAGAGGTGAGCATTTGTGAGCAGCAATATGGTTTCATGCCTAGAAAGAGTACATCAGATGCAGTATTTGCTTTGAGGATGCTGGTGGAGAAGTACAGAGAAGGTAACAGGGAGTTGCATTGTGTCTTTGTAGATTTAGAGAAAGCGTACGACAGGGTGCCGAGAGAGGAGCTGTGGTGTTGTATGAGGAAGTCTGGAGTGGCAGAGAAGTATGTTAGAGTGGTGCAGGACATGTATGAGAGCTGTAAGACAGTGGTGAGATGTGCTGTAGGTGTGACAGAAGAGGTGGGTCTGCATCAAGGATCGGCTCTAAGCCCCTTTTTGTTTGCTTTGGTGATGGACAGGATGACAGATGAGGTTAGACAGGAGTCTCCATGGACTATGATGTTTGCAGATGACATCGTGCTTTGTAGCGAGAGCAGGGAACAGGTGGAGGAAAATTTGGAGAGGTGGAGGTACGCTCTGGAAAGCAGAGGAATGAAGGTTAGCCGCAGAAAGACGGAATACACGTGTGTGAATGAGAGGAACCCACATGGAACGGTGAGGCTTCAGGGAGCAGAGGTAAAGAAGGTGCAGGACTTTAAGTACTTAGGGTCAACGGTCCAGACAACAGAGAGTGTTCAAAGGAGGTGAAGAGACGAGTACAGGCAGTTTGGAATGGGTGGAGAAAAGTGTCAGGTGTGTTGTGTGATGAAAGAGTATCAGCGAGAATGAAAGGAAAGGTGTACAGGACAGTGGTGAGACCAGCGATGCTCTACGGCTTAGAGACAGTGGCACTGAAGAAAAGACAGGAGGCAGAGCTGGAGGTAGCAGAGCTGAAGATGTTGAGGTTCTCTTTGGGAGTGACAAGGATGGATAGGATCAAGAATGAGTTCATCAGAGGGACAACCCATGTTAGATGTTTTGGAGATAAAGTCAGAGAGGCCAGATTGAGGTGGTTTGGACATGTTCAGAGGAGAGATGGTGAATATATCGGTAGAAGGATGCTGAGGTTGGAACTGCCAGGCAGGAGGTCTAGAGGAAGACCAAAGAGGAGATTTATGGATGCAGTGAGGGAGGACATGAAGTTAGTTGGTGTGAGAGAAGAGGATGCAGAGGATAGGGTTAGATGGAGGCAGATGATTCGCTGTGGCGACCCCTGAAAGGGAACAGCCGAAAGACACAGAAGAAGAGTGTGAATGCTGAATGAATGTGTTTAATAAAGACATGAAAGATCAGCATTATTTAGTGTTATTATTTTAGACACATTATATTTGTTAATACTCTGGACTTAGATGAAGATCAGATCAGATTTCATCACAAATTAATACAGAAAACCATGAAATTCCAAAAGGTTCATATACTTTTTCTTGTCACTGTAATATTACCAGGATTTAATTATTTTATCTCAGCAATAACAGATGAATCTCTCAGTAAATCAGTAGTAAATGTAGAGTGTTAATACTCACGGGACAGAGTAAAGACGACCTCACACAGCGTGTCAGAGTCACACTTGGCCATGTAGAGACCTCGCAGGCTGTAATCGGCTCTCAGCACCGTCAGGGTGGAGTCTCCACTGAGGAACCGCTCGAGAGGAAGACTAAACCCCACTTTACTCCAGCACGAGTCTCTGGTACACCTGACCAGGACATCGTCCGGCCTCTGAAATGTGGTCCAGGTGAGAAGACCAGAGCACGTCTCAGGACAGGGGATGGACGATGTCTCGTGTAGATTCCCAAACACCTTTAGTCTGTCTGAGGAGTCCACCTGATACAGAGCTGAGAGGAAGAGTGTGATGAGACTGGTGACGTTAACACACTCCTATAGTAACACACACACACACACACACACACACCCCGGTCCCCTTACCCAGTATTAAGATCAGTGCTGTACAGAGACGCATCATGGCTGCTGTGGATTCTGTAATAAACACATAATAACAGGTTCATGATTAAAGTGTAAAGTCACAGAACATTACAGCACAGTTTAAGTGGTTTACAGACTTTTATTGTCATTGTTTTATATAGAGTTATATAGAGGGTCAGTTATTATAGAATTATTACTTATAGTAAATAAACACAGACTAAATGAAGAGCTCAGGAGTGAAGCTGCTGTCCTGGTGTAGAGGGACACTGTGGACATTTTACACTGTGGACGGCTGGACATGACAATTATACATTCTTTAATTAAAATTATAAATTATTTTCATGTTTCACTTTAATCAAGTGATAATTTTCCGGTTGGATGATTAATGCATTTATTAACTTGCCAGTAAATAGTAAACACAGATTTGATGTTTAATCTTTTAACTATTTATCCAACAAATAAGTTATTAGGTTGTAATTAATAAGTCCAGAGGTCGTGTGAGCTGCATACAGTGAGGATTTATATTAGAACACAATAATAATAATAATAATAATAATAATAAACTGTGTGTTTGTATGAGTGTGTATGTGCTGTGTTGAGTCACGTGACTTCACATACTGACAGTCTCTGACTTACAGATGAGTTCGAGCGTTACAGGACTCAGATTACTTGTTTGATGTAATGAGTAATGTAACGCGTTAGCATCGCCATTTAAGTTCTCAGTTATTTAGTTATATTTTCAAAAATGTAATCCGTGAGTCAGACAGCAGTTATTCACAATCCCTTAGTGTGTGTGTGTGTGTGTGTGAGTGAAAGTCGTCCTACATGTGCCGCCACAAGGTCTACAGACACATCTCTCTCCTCTCTCTCATCAGCTTGTGGTGAACTGTCACCGTTGTGCTTTACGGCTCGCTACTACAGTTACCATGCCAACCGTTACGTGCAGATGTGCCGTCATGTGTACATTGAAGAGAGCAGCGCACAGACAGATTAGCGGAACAACAAACAACAACAAAAAAGTCACGTTCAAAAATGAGAAAAGTTTAAAGATTGGTAAAACCGAGTTTTCCGAGATGACTGGGTGGGAAAATATTCATTGATTCTTCCTGCATGAAGCTTTCCGAGGCCTGTGTGTCTTATTTGCTCGGACGCTGTTACGGTTGTCAAAAGTGGAAATATTAAACGCCATTACGAAGCTAAATATAAACAGTTTAAAGAAACTTACCTCCAGCAGTCTGAGGTAAAGGCAAGGAAAATAAATAAGCTTAAAGTGCAGTATGAGCGATCTACACAGGTCGTACACAGGTCCTCTCTCTCTCTCTCTCACTCACTCACTCACTCACCTGATTTACCGGACCTCAAGCAGTGTTAGTTGAAGACCGCTGCTCTAGTGTTATCTCGCTGTTATTTATACTGCTATTTATGACAATAAAAGTTGGATTTACAGTAACACTCCTCACAATGTATGAACAGTCACCATCATACACATGCAATCACCTGGTACAGAGTAACAAACTGACCTCGAATGTCAAGTCCGACTGAACAGAGCAAAATTTCAGGAGAGATGTGAATTGTTACTGCGACACATCCCGTGTGTTGAGCCGAAGTGAGAAGCCCCTGGGTGCGTTCGAGCTGATACTGCGGCTGCGCAGACCGATCGGCGAGATTAGCCGGAAGCAGTCGGGGGGGGAGGAGCTGAAAACGGAGCCGCCAAGTCGAACACGTTGGGATCTCGTGCTTCCTCAAACACGGCAGATCACGTGGCGTTTACCTACTTTATTGCAGATGAACTGGAAGCTGTAGAAATGCAGCAGAATGAACAACGATGGTAAGTTTATAAACAATATGTGCATGTGTAAATCATTTCATTTTAAACTAACTGAACAAATACTGTTTTACAAATCAAGCTTATACTTAATCAAATGATGTTTTGTTTAGTGTTGTTATATTATGCTTCTGTAAACAATAAATAATTAGCTGTAATTGCTGTTGGAGAGTAAGCTACTTGTTTTGTGTTTATAGTACAAATACAAATAAGTTTTTATATTTCATGTTCAACAGTCGTGTAAACCTTAATTGTTGGAATCTATCCCAGTTCTACAAAAACACTGAATGACAATACTTTTGAATTACAATACACGTGTATATAATAAGTACAATAATAATAAGTACATGTTTTTATTGTATAGATTAGTTCCAAAAGTACTACAATTTGTGGAGGAGGTCGTCCCCCTATACAGTCCCTCAGAATTTCACAATCATTTCAGGCTTTCCAAAGAACAAGTGGCGGTGCGAACTACATAATTTAACTACAATTTGGTATATTCTCCTGAACCCTTATGTTCTACCTATACAGGATGTCATTACTACCCTTGGTCCTGTTTATTAGCTTTCAGATAATTACAAAGATATTTGGAACCATGTGATCCTCCACAGACTTCCATAATATGTCTTTTCAGTACTATTGCAGTGAGTGGGGGTGAGATATTTAGTTTTTCAGTGACCTTTCCTTTGAAACAGATTTTCACTTCTGTAGCTTAGAAAAACCATAAATTGCATGTTACAGTACCAACATGCAATCATTTCAGTGAAAGTTAAAAATTGTAAACAGTTAATATAATTTAGTCTGTAAGACTTACTAGTAAAATTGTATGAAAGTGCAACAAATGCAATGCAAGAGCTCTGAAGTGTCACCTCAAAGTGCATTTTGAACTTGTAACTGAAAATAAGAGGCAATTTATAACATTGGAAAGATGACAATAAAAGTACATAGACATTTGCTTGAAACAGAATAAGCTTTATTTGCCATGTTTTCAAGAAGGTTTTAGTAACTTTGCTCTTTAGTAAATTTGCTCTTGTTGTCTTCTGATTTTCTTTAGCTCCTCCACAACAGTTCCCAAACTGGTCAACATCTTTTTTCCAAAAGATCGTCTGCGCCTCTCTTTCAGTTGACGCCATCTCTCCAGGTCCGGCCTTACAAGAGACTCAAGCACAGCTGTTCTTCGTTCTGCATGCGCTTCATATGCCTCAAAAAACTGTGAGGGTTGTGAGGATCTCTGCCTCCTGGACATGCTTGTAGTGGCAGAGGTCCCCGGCTGCTCGTCTACAGAAGCACCTGCTGCTTGAGGAAGAGAGATTGATGGAGGCCTGTTTTGAGAAGGTGGATCTTCCAAACATAGAGGAGTAGAGCAGATAGTTCCAGGTGCTGCAGTTCCTATCCCAGAGGACCCAAATAGCTCATCCATTTGCTGCAGAAAAAGCACAATGTAATACGAAAGTGACTTTGTAATAAGATGCAAAATTATCTTATACAGTGCAGTCTTAGACTTACTGTGTAGTACTCCCAGGTTAACATGTTGGTTAACTTTTTTCAAATTTTTTCATTTGACAAGGTGTATCCTTTTTGTGAAAAAGTAGTTTGTAGCTTTTTATAAAAAGCAGTTTTGTTACTGATAAGTTTTTGTAAGGTCGTGTAATTTTAATTTTATTAAAAATTTTGCTCTATTATTTATTCATTTATTTATATTTTATATATACTTTATTTTATATTATTCATGTTTTTTTCCATATCACTATCAGCATCCTTGTAATTGTTTTGTGCATTGTAGAACAAATTAATTAGTTGTGTAGGTGTGTCTAAGTATTGTATTGTAGCCTATATGATATATCACATATGATAGAACATAGATTAATTTATTATTTTACTTATCATATAAGTGAAGCAGCAACTACAGATTTCAGCATCGATCAATGTTGACCACATTACATTAAATGTCTGTGACATTTTAGTTATTCAGTAAAATGTTTTACTTAAATATGCAGCTGAATACAGTGTGGTCTGTGCAGTATATGCAGTGGTCTGTATGAAAAAAGTACAATAATAAACTTATGCACAAATCCAATATGAAGAATTTAAGGGGAAAAAATGTACTGCAGTCAAAAGATCATAAACTATTTACAAAATGGCATGCAAATTGATTTGTTATGCAATTACAACCCCTGGCAAAAATGATGGAATCACCCCTCTCAGAAGATCAATCCAAACTTCTGGCTGTATAAAACACTTTTAAAAAAACAAAGAAAGATAACTATAGTCAATGACAACTGTTTTAACAACTCAAACAGAGGAAAAAATTATGGAATCACCAAATAAAAACACTACTTGTACTTTGTTGCAGCACCTCTGGCTTTTATAACAGCTTGAATTCTCTGAGGCCTGGATTTAACTAATGTCCAACAGTATACTTCATCAGTCTGTCTCCAGCTTTGTCTTATTGCAGTTGCCAGATCAGCTTTGCAGGTTGGAGCCTCGTCCTGGACCATTTTCTTTCATTTCCACCACAGATTTTCAATTGGATTAAGGTCCGGACTATTTGCAGGCCATGCCATTGACATTATATGTATTTCCTGTAGGAATGTTTTCACAGATTTTGCCCTATGGCACGATGCATTATCATCCTGAAAAATGATGCTACCATCACCAAACATCCTTTCAATTGATGGAATAAGAAAAGTGTCCAAAATCTCAACATAAACTTGTGCATTTATAGAAGATGTAATGACTGTCATGTCTCCCATACCTTTACCTGACATACAACCCCATATCAATAATGATTGTGGAAATTTGCATGTTTTCTTCAGGCAGTTGTCTTTATAAATTTCATTGGAACGGCACCAAACAAAAGTTCCAGCATCATCACCCTGCCCAATGCAGATTCGTGATTCATCACTGAATCTAACTCTCATCCAGTCATCCGCAGTCCAAGATTGTCTTTCTTTAGCCCACTGTAACCTTGTTTTTTCTGTTTAGATGTTAATGATGGTTTTCTTTTGGCTTTTCTGGATGTAAATCCCATTTCTTTTAGGTGATTTCTTACTGTCCGCTCACAGACATTGACTCCACTTTCTGCCCATTTGTTCCTCATTTGTTTTGTTGTGTATTTTCTGTTTTCAAGTCATATTGCTTTAAGTTTTCTGTCTTGGCGCTTTGATGTCTTTCTTGGTCTACCAGTACGCTTCCCTTTTACAACCTTTCCATTTGATTTGTACTTGGTCCAGATTTTAGACACAGCTGACTGGGAACAACCAACATCTTTTACAACATTCCATGAAGATTTACCTTCTTCAAGAAGTTTGATAATTCTCTCCTTTGTTTCAACTGACATCTCTCGTGTTGGAGCTATGAGTTATGTCAATCATCTTGGTTCAACACATCCCTAATGTGTGCAAGCACTCTTTTTTAACTGGAGACTAATTAGCAGTTGTAGAAATGCAAAGTGCATGGTGATTCCATATTTTTTTCCTCAGATTTGTGTGATTCCATATTCTTTTCCTCTGTTTGAGTTGTTAAAACAGTTGTCGTTGACTATAGTTATCTTTCTTTTTTTTTATAGTGTTTTATACAGCCAGAAGTTTGGATTGTTGAGTGAAAATAGTTTTGTGGCATGTATGTGCTTGTTTTTTTTTTCTACACAATTAAACATTTGAATGAACATCTTCTGAGAGGGTGATTCCATACTTTTTGCCAGGGGTTGTAGATGAAAATAATATATAATTAATATATTTTCCCCCTATACTGCATGTTTTTTTTATATAGATTATTTTATAATCAAATTCGTTTGGTGCAATTTGTAAATCATAAACCTATTAATTTATGTTGTAATATAATATTTGATAGAGGTTATGTTGGGGGGGCAATCAGTGGCAGGGAGGCTTTTTAGCGCATAACACCGGTACGCAGCGTTTCTGACAGATTTAGCTCCAGCAGGCTGTAACAGGAGAAGATCTAAAAATATTTTTATTTGTAAAAACTTCTCTGTCCACTCCGGAGCAAGAAAATATGCGATTTGTCATTTTTGTGTGTTTATTTCTTGATAAACAAATGAGATAATCTCGGTTCACCTCCAGTGCTCAAATATCCCCCTCTTGGTCGGCGAGTGCGAGTGACGTCACTCCCCATACAATCCCGCCCCACAGTATAGACCCGCCCCTGACGCTGATTGACAGGTTTCTGTGTAACGTGTTGGAAATGCAATTGCAAATGGATTAGCGATTGCGTTTGAATTTTGGCCGGCTTGACGCGCGGCGCAGAGAAAGTGAAAAAGCAAACGTGGTGATTGATTTTGATATTTAAATATGACAGGTTCATGACGTGTAAGACCTGGGAAATACAAATGCAAATGGACTTTGTTTTTTCATTTGAAATTTGGCAGTCAGTGTGCGCTCGCAAAGGCGAATCAGCAAACGGTAATGTAGAGTTTGCAATTGCATTTGAATTATGGCACACTTTGTGCGTCCACGTATGGGAAACGCAATTGCAAATGCTATTTGCAATTGCATTTGAATATTGTCCGCGATATCGCTCCATACGATCACACGCGCACTTTAAAACAGACCGCTCAGAAATTAGAGCGTAAATGGTGTCAAACTAAATTGTTGGTATTTCAAATAGCATGGAAAGAGAGCATCCTGAACTATAGGAAAGCTCTTAGTGTAGCTAGATCAACGTATCTCTCCACTCTTATAGAAGAAAATAAAAATAATCCTAGATTTTTATTTAATACCGTAGCCAAATTAACCAGAAATAAGACCACTACAGAAATCTCCACAACAACATCATGCAATAGTGAGGACTTCATGAACTTTTTTAATAATAAAATTGTAAATATCAGGCATAAAATTGAGGCTTTGAAACCGAACAATGTAATTGATACAGATGTTAACCTAGCCATGTCAGATTCAAACCTAGAATACTTTACTCCTCTTGAAGAGAATGAACTAATTTCACTCATCTCTTCTGCAAATTCATCAACCTGTATATTAGATCCTATACCGACACATTTTCTTAAACAGATAGTACCAGTAATAACAGAACCGCTGTTGAGAATAATTAATTCCTCACTCAGCATTGGTTATGTTCCAAAATCTTTTAAAGTAGCAGTTATTAAACCAATAATTAAGAAACCTGACCTCGACCCCTGTCAGCTGTCCAATTACAGGCCAATATCAAACCTCCCCTTTATCTCTAAGATTCTGGAAAAGATAGTAGCGGAGCAGCTATGCTCATATCTACATAGAAATGGCATACATGAACTGTATCAGTCAGGATTTAGGCCTCATCACAGCACAGAAACAGCACTCGTTAAAGTAGTAAATGACCTCCTATTGGCTTCTGATCAGGGTTGTGTAACTATGCAGGTTCAGTTTTAGGCCCACTGCTTTTTTCCCTTTACATGCTTCCTCTGGGCAACATAATCCGTAAGCATGGTATTAGTTTTCATTGTTATGCTGACGACACACAGCTATACGTCTCAACAAAACCTGATGAGAAAAACCAGCTTACTAAAGTGAGCAATGTGTGCAGGACATAAGAAATTGGATGCTAATTAACTTCCTTCTGCTTAATCCGGATAAGACAGAAGTTCTAGTCATAGGACCGCATACAGCTAGAAGTAAAATCTTAGATCACACCGTAACTTTAGATGGCCTTTCTGTTCCATCAAGTCCAACAGTTAAAGACCTCGGCGTGATTATAGATTCCAGCCTTTCATTTGAAGCTCATGTAGATAATATCACCAGGATAGCATTCTTTCACCTTAGAAATATCGCCAAGATAAGAAATATATTGTCGGTAAACGATGCAGAAAAACTAGTTCATGCTTTTATCACTTCTAGGTTGGACTATTGTAATGCCTTACTGTCTGGTTGTTCAGTTAGGTGCATAAACAAGCTTCAGCTAGTCCAGAATGCAGCAGCGAGAGTCCTCACTAGAACCAGAAGATATGAGCACATCACCCCTATCCTATCTTCACTACATTGGCTCCCTGTGAAATTTCGCATTGATTTTAAAATACTACTCTTGACATATAAGGCATTAAATGGTCTCGCGCCGCAGTATCTGAGCGAACTGCTAGTGTCTTACGATCCGCCACGCCTACTTCGGTCAAAGGATGCAGGCTGCTTGTCAGTACCGCGTATTATGAAAACTACAGCTGGGGGCAGAGCTTTTTCTCACAAAGCCCCAAAATTATGGAATAGTCTTCCAAATAGTGTTCGGGACTCAGACACAGTCTCAGTGTTTAAGTCTAGGCTAAAAACCTATTTATTTAGCCAAGCATTTTTATAAATAGATTTGCCATAAGGTAAAGGAGCAGATCTGGGGGACTCATGGACGTAGAGTATTATGGTGAACTGGTATGTTTAGATGCTGTCTTCCTCACTCTCATTGATCACTCAGGTTTGTTGACGGTGAGGTGATTGTTTGCTTTACATCTCAGTTCCCCCTCATGTTTGTGTTTCCTTCTGGCTCTCCCTTTTAGTTATGCTGTCATAGTTGCTGCTTGCACTCTACAGTAAATATACATTCACATTAGACATTGTGACTGTGACCATACCTAATAGCAATCTCTCCTCCTCTTCTCTTCCTCCCCCTCTTTCTCTTTCCTCTCTCCCCCTGTCTCCCCCTTTCACTCTTTCTCTCTCTCTCTCTGTCGAGCTACACATGTGGTTCCTGAGCTGCCAGTGATCCAGACTCCCTCTGCCCTCCGGACCTGTCTGATCCATCCTGGTGCCCGGTTTCTGGTTGGAGGTCTCGTCACATGGATGCCCCGTGTGTCTCTTTAGGATGCGCCTGGTGTCTGGGGATGATTCTATCTACTTAGAAGATGGTTCTGGCCTCGACTGGTGTTGGCAGCTGTTTCTCTGAGGACTTGACAATTCGATAGTTCAGGACTGGAACTTTCTACAAGTCTATCTGAGTCTCCAATAACTACTGGACTCCATTTTAACATCAATTAACATCAACTATTATAGCTGAACCTAACACTTAACACTGTATAAATGCAGATCATTTCCTGCTATCTGTTTCACCCAGATGAGGATGGGTTCCCTGTCGAGTCTGGTTCCTCTCAAGGTTTCTTCCTATTACCATCTCAGGGAGTTTTTCCTTGCCACTGTCCCCCTCGGGCTTGCTCACCAGGGACTATCTGAACATTTTGATTCATACACATTCACATTCCATACAAACTTAAATAATTCTCTTGATTGTGTAAAGCTGTTTTGAGACAATGTCAATTGTTAAAAGCGCTATACAAATAAAACTGAATTGATATTTCAATTAACAGTAAACTTGGCCGATTTCGTTATTATTTTGTTGACAAGTGGGGCTTGAAAATTCGCTCAGCCCCTTAAGTGGGGAATGACAGAAAAAGTTTGAGAACCACTGGATTAAAGAAAGTCTTCATGAGGATTTAAGTTGATAGTGTAACACTAACATTACGTGTCCGCGAGTCACGTGTTTTAGGAGTGGGCGTGGTTTGTGGAATCCTGACGCTTTTAAATGACGTCACACTGTTTTGAACTCGCACTGAAACTTTTGGGTTGTTGTTTGTGTGTGTGTGTGTGTGTGTGTGTGTGTAGTGAGCGGATAGAGCTCTGAAGTTAGAGCATGCGCACGTGTGTAAATGCTGCGAGCGAGCGAGCGAGAGGGGAGAGATGTGTGTGTCGGTGTGTGTGTGTGCTGTGAGCGCGGCGCTGCTGCTGAGTGTGTGTTCAGTCCGGGGCTCAGAGCTGGAGATCAGTGTGAGGGCGGATACACCGGTCAGGGGGATCACACACTTCTGGAGGAGCACAGGATACTGGTGACAACACACACACACACATATACACACTGTATACACACACACATACTGTACATACATACACACACACACATATACACACATACTGTACATACATACACACACATATACACACACTTCTGGAGGAGCACAGGATACTGGTGACAACACACACACACACGTATACACACTGTATACACACACACATACTGTACATACATACACACACACACACACACACTTCTGGAGGAGCACAGGATACTGGTGACAACACACACATACTGTACACACACACACACACTGTACACACATACACACACTTCTGGAGGAGCACAGGATACTGGTGACAACACACACACACACACATATACACACTGTATACGCACACACACACACACACACACATACTGTACATACATACACATACACACACTTCTGGAGGAGCACAGGATACTGGTGACAACACACACATACTGTACACACACTGTACACACATACACACACTTCTGGAGGAGCACAGGATACTGGTGACAACACACACACACACACACACACACATACACACTGTATACGCACACACACACACACACACATACTGTACATACATACACACACACATACACACACTTCTGGAGGAGCACAGGATACTGGTGACAACACACACATACTGTACACACACACACACACACTGTACACACATACACACACTTCTGGAGGAGCACAGGATACTGGTGACAACACACACACACATACTGTACACACACACATATATATATACACACACTTCTGGAGGAGCACAGGATACTGGTGACAACACACACACACATACTGTACACACACACATATATATACACACACTTCTGGAGGAGCACAGGCTACTGGTGAGGACACACATGCGCATACACACATACTGTATATACACACCTATACACACACATCGTTCATGTAAATATAATTGTAATAGTGTGACAGCAGTGACCCTCATTTATCACACACCCAATCACTCCATCATCAACACACACACTGCTTATTGTTTCATTCTGTTTTGTGTGTGTGTGTGTGTGTGTAGCCCTCCACAGCCCCACACCAGCGCTCATGTGTTTGATCTGAGTAAAGACCAGCAGTTGAACCTGGCGCTGCTCGGCTCGGTGCCACACTCGGGTCTGCGGCAGGTCCGGATCCACTGGCTGCTCGAGCTGGTGTCTGCACGGTGAGTGGGACAGAACCGGCACACTGCAGAATCCGGCACACTGCAGAACCCGGCACACTGCAGAACCCGACCCATGTCTGGCAGCAGAGTGTGTGTGCAGGTGTTTAATCATGTGTGTTGGCTCAGTGATGGAGTGTACAAATAACAATGACAAAATATGTATTATTCCTGAAGTGTGTGTGTGTGTGTGTGTGTGTGTGTGTGTGATTCAGGATAATAAACGGTGAATATCACTACAACTTCACACACCTGGATGAGCTGATGGAGCTGCTGTGGGAGAACGGCCTGCAGCCCGGTGAGACCTGTCCTCCTCCTCACACCTTCAGGTTACCCTTCAAACCTGTCCTCAGTATGTGTGTATCAGTGTGTGTGTGTGTGTGTTTGTTCTCTGCAGGCTTCGAGCTGATGGGCAGCGTCAACAACACCTTCAGTGACTTTGAGAACGACACACAAGTGTCTGAGTGGAAGCACCTGGTTTACCTCCTCGCTCAGAGATACATAGGTGAGACACACAGTGACCTCTGACCTCTGAGACGGTGTGATGTCGTGGTGTGTCATACAAACATATCTTCTGTCATTGTGCGCGCGTGCGTGCGTGTGTGTGTGTAGAGAAGTATGGCGTGGACGTCGTGTCCCAGTGGAACTTTGAGACCTGGAACGAGCCAAACAATCACGACTTTGACAACATCACCATGACGATCCAGGGTAACGGACAGAGCTTTAACCAAGTTACAGTACGTAGAAATGAGGGCGCATCATTGTAATACTGTGTTTGTTTGTCTGCGTGTGTGTGTGTGTGTTCCTATAGGGTTCCTGAACTACTATGACGCATGTTTGGCCGGTCTGCGCGCTGCGAGTGTGTACCTGAGGCTCGGTGGTCCGGGGGACTCGTGTCACACTCCTCCTCACTCTCCGTACTGCTGGGCCTTACTACAGCACTGTCACGACACACACACACACTCCGACACACACAGTCTCCACTACATCGCCCTGCACAAGAAGGTGTGTGTGTTTTAGAGTAAAGGTGCTACTTTATCACCCCTGAAGCATTTGTTGGAGACTCTGTGTGTGTGTGTGTGTGTGTGTGTGTGTGTGTGTGTGTGTGTGTGTGTTACAGGGTGGAGGTGGTACCTTACCGATCCTGCAGCAGCTGATCGACACGATGCAGGAGATCCAGCAGCAGTTCCCTCTGTTCCGTTCACTTCCTGTGTTTAATGACGAAGCGGATCCGCTTGTCGGCTGGAACAGGCCGCTTGTCTGGCGCGCTGACGTCACCTACGCTGCCATGGTGATCAAGGTACACACACACACCTGCCCTCAAACATTCATCTGTTCTACCTAGCTAAATAGTTATCTTAAAATGTTAGCTAGCTAAGGCTGAGCCCCATATTTCCTGGTTGCTTAGCAACAGTGTTCTTATGACGTTAACCCTGTCTGAATGTGAGTGTGTACTGGTGGACAGACTTTTTATTTTGTGTGTGTGTGTGTGTGTGTGTGTGTGTGTGTGTGTAGGTGATCTCTCAGCATCAGGACCTCCTCATCGCTGACGTGAACAACACCATCAACTTCACACTGCTGAGCAACGACAACGCGTTCCTGAGTTACCATCCGCACCAGTTCACCCAGCGCACGCTAACTGCCCGCTTCCAGATCAACAACACACACACGCCTCACGTCCAGCACATACGCAAACCCGTCCTCACCGCCATGGGCCTGCTCGCTCTGCTAGGTGCCGCACGGCTACGCTTCTGAGTCCAAGTCATTAGCTTTACACACACACACACACACACACACACACTTTAAACATTGTGCTGCTAGTGTAGAAACTGTTCATCACTGTTTATTACACTGGTGTAAGGTTTTGGGGTGTTACCATGGTAACTGAGAGACACACCCTGACACCACTGTTCTAAATGTTTCTTTATTGTGTGCAGGTGAGCAGCAGGTGGAGGTTACCACGGTGACGCGCAACCCTCAGGAAGAGAGTTCAGTGGGCGTGCTAGCGAGTGTCCACTCACCCCCACACACACACCCTAATGATAGCTGGCAGAGTGCTGTGCTCCTGTACAACTGCAGAGACAACGTCACCTCGAACCACTCGGACACCGTCACGCTGAACATCACCGGGGCTCCCACACACACTGGTATATGTACTGTACATGTGTTTATATACACACACACACACATACATATACGGAGTCTTCTATTCAGTTGTTTTTGGATTTGTCTCTGAATTCAAACAAAACCACATTAACTATTATTTTTGAGGTGAGTGATAGTGAGGCTAACGGTGTTGTTTATCCAAATTCAGAGGTACTGCAGTGGTAATATTAAAGTAAAGTAGAAATGTTGTTCAAATTAGGTTTTGAAGTAAATCCAAGGTTTGTTAAAGTAATACTGAGATAATATTTAAGTAAAACTGGGGAAATGCTGAGGTAGTGTTGAGGTATTGTTAAAGTAATACTGAGGTAATGTTTTTAAAGTAATACTGAGGTAATGTTGAGGTAACATTGAGGTATTGTTAAAGTAATACTGAGGTAATGTTAAGGTAACATTAAGGTATTGTTAAAGTAATACTGAGGTAATGTTTTTAAAGTAATACTGAGGTAGCATTGAGGTATTGTTAAAGTAATACTGAGGTAATGTTTTTAAAGTAATACTGAGGTAATGTTGAGGTAACATTGAGGTATTGTTAAAGTAATACTGAGGTAATGTTTTTAAAGTAATACTGAGGTAATGTTGAGGTAACATTGAGGTATTGTTAAAGTAATACTGAGGTAATGTTTATAAAGTAATACTGAGGTAACATTGAGGTATTGTTAAAGTAATACTGAGGTAATGTTGAGGTAACATTGAGGTATTGTTAAAGTAATACTGAGGTAATGTTTTTAAAGTAATACTGAGGTAATGTTGAGGTAACATTGAGGTATTGTTAAAGTAATACTGAGGTAATGTTTTTAAAGTAATACTGAGGTAATGTTGAGGTAACATTGAGGTATTGTTAAAGTAATACTAAGGTAATGTTTTTAAAGTAATACTGAGGTAATGTTGAGGTAACATTGAAGTATTGTTAAAGTAATACTGAGGTAATGTTGAGGTAACATTAAGGTATTGTTAAAGTAATACTGAGGTAATGTTTTTAAAGTAATACTGAGGTAACATTGAGGTATTGTTAAAGTAATACTGAGGTAATGTTTTTAAAGTAATACTGAGGTAACATTGAGGTATTGTTAAAGTAATACTGAGGTAATGTTGAGGTAACATTGAGGTATTGTTAAAGTAATACTGAGGTAATGTTTTTAAAGTAATACTGAGTTAATGTTGAGGTAACATTGATGTATTGTTAAAGTAATACTGAGGTAATGTTTATAAAGTAATACTGAGGTAACATTGAGGTATTGTTAAAGTAATACTGATGTAATGTTGAGGTAACATTGAGGTATTGTTAAAGTAATACTGAGGTAATGTTTTTAAAGTAATACTGAGGTAACATTGAGGTATTGTTAAAGTAATACTGAGGTAATGTTTTTAAAGTAATACTGAGGTAACATTGAGGTATTGTTAAAGTAATACTGAGGTAATGTTTATAAAGTAATACTGAGGTAACATTGAGGTATTGTTAAAGTAATACTGAGGTAATGTTTTTAAAGTAATACTGAGGTAACATTGAGGTATTGTTAAAGTAATACTGAGGTAATGTTGAGGTAACATTGAGGTATTGTTAAAGTAATACTGAGGTAATGTTTTTAAAGTAATACTGAGGTAATGTTGAGGTAACATTGATGTATTGTTAAAGTAATACTGAGGTAATGTTTATAAAGTAATACTGAGGTAACATTGAGGTATTGTTAAAGTAATACTGATGTAATGTTGAGGTAACATTGAGGTATTTTTAAAGTAATACTGAGGTAATGTTTTTAAAGTAATACTGAGGTAATGTTGAGGTAACATTGAGGTATTGTTAAAGTAATACTGAGGTAATGTTTTTAAAGTAATACTGAGGTAATGTTGAGGTAACATTGAGGTATTGTTAAAGTAATACTGAGGTAATGTTTTTAAAGTAATACTGAGGTAACATTGAGGTATTGTTAAAGTAATACTGAGGTAATGTTTATAAAGTAATACTGAGGTAACATTGAGGTATTGTTAAAGTAATACTGAGGTAATGTTGAGGTAACATTGAGGTATTGTTAAAGTAATACTGAGGTAATGTTTTTAAAGTAATACTGAGGTAATGTTGAGGTAACATTGAGGTATTGTTAAAGTAATACTGAGGTAATGTTTTTAAAGTAATACTGAGGTAATGTTGAGGTAACATTGAGGTATTGTTAAAGTAATACTGAGGTAATGTTTTTAAAGTAATACTGAGGTAACATTGAGGTATTGTTAAAGTAATACTGAGGTAATGTTTTTAAAGTAATACTGAGGTAACATTGAGGTATTGTTAAAGTAATACTGAGGTAATGTTTTTAAAGTAATACTGAGGTAACATTGAGGTATTGTTAAAGTAATACTGAGGTAATGTTGAGGTAACATTGAGGTATTGTTAAAGTAATACTGAGGTAATGTTTTTAAAGTAATACTGAGGTAACGTTGAGGTATTGTTAAAGTAATACTGAGGTAATGTTTTTAAAGTAATACTGAGGTAACATTGAGGTATTGTTAAAGTAATACTGAGGTAATGTTGAGGTAACATTGAGGTATTGTTAAAGTAATACTGAGGTAATGTTAAGGAAATGCTCAGATATTTTATGTTGAGGTAATGTTGGAGTAAGACTGAGGTAATATTGAAGGAACACTGAGGTATTGTTGAAGTAGAGCGTACACTAGACAATATTAAAGTAATCCTGAAAGAGATTCCAGAACTTTTGTTAATCCCAGAGGGAAACTGCTTATTCTTGGTTGCTCACGGTTGTTATCCAGTAGAAAATGAAAGAGTAATCAATAGTAAAAAAATAAAGGAAAATACAATAAAATAAAGTGTACTAAAACATTACGTACTTTATTGCACACTAAACCGTTTGAATATCTTATTGCACACTAAATATTACCCAAGAGCACTGGTAAATATTGCACAAATTAATACAGGAATCTAATATATGTGTGTAATATTGTATTACATATTATATTGGTATTTAATAATGTATTATTACAATATTAATACAGGTTTGTAATAGTGTTATTGTTACTGACTGTGACTATACACATAGTGTACATGTTACAGAGAAGAGTTGTATAATTTTATGGCGTATGATGACTGATGAGGTAATGTTGAGTTATTGTTAAAATAACACTGAAATAATTTTGAGGTAATGATGTGACATTATTGAAGTGATCCTGAAATAATGCTTAGGTAACTGTTAAGGTATCACTGGGTAACATTGAGGTCATGTAGAGGTAACAATTAGGTATTGTTGAGCTAATGCTGAGGTAATGTGGCTGTATTACTGAGGTAATGGTAAATCATTTAGAGGTAATAGTAAAGTAATAAGGTTTTAACCTCCTGAGAGCCAGACTCTACTGTTGTGTCCACTGTATTTCCCCTCGCTGTTACTCTTCACCTGTGAACTACGAACTCAATAAAACAAAAAGAAATTTCATGTCCTTGTATGAGGGTCTCAAGACATTAAGGTCATGCTGAGGTACTGTTAAAGTAATGCAGAGCCAATCCTGATGTTACTTTAAACTAATGAGGAAAACAATTAGGTAATCCTGAGGTAAAGTTGTTGATGTATTTGTTGAAACTGTGCACTACAGACGTGATGTACGTGATGCACTACATGGACAATGTTGTCAGTAACCCGTATGAAGTGTGGAGGCAGATGGGCAGCCCAGATTACCCCACAGTGCAACAACTCGCACAGCTCAGGGATCAAGAGGTAACACACACTGACACACACACAGAGCAGTTTAGATGTGTAGGTGTCTGTAAGTAATGTGTGTGTGTTCAGGACGCTCAGACAGATGGTCCTATCCCTCTTCCTGCTCAAGGTGTCGTGTCTCTTAAACTGAAGCTCCCTGTTCCCTCCATCCTGCTCGTCCACCTGTGTGCTCAGCCTGCAAACACACCCGGACAGGTGAGACACACACACACCTGGACTCCCCAGTACACATGCTGCCACTTTCTGGACACTGATGTGTGTGATGTTTCCCATCGTGCAGGTGAACGCTTTGCGTTTCGTCTCCATCACTAAAGGCCAAGTCCTCATCGTGTGGAAGGACCATGACATCGGCACCAAGTCAGTTCTGAGTTCACGTTCGCTATATTAAACTCCTCACACACATCCAGATTGAGTCTTTACACGTTTCGGTTGCAGGTGTGTAAAGACGTACGAGGTAGAGTTCTCTAAAGACGGAGTTATATTTCAGAGGGTCAATTTCAGAGACACCGTGTTCACCTCTCACACCTTCTCACCAGGTGACCTAGACCTGTATACACACACCACTCTCACACATCTGCACTTCACTCCAGATGTTGTAGACAACTCATTTGTTGTGTGCGTGTTTCTCAGAGAGCCTGGACGTGTGTGGATTCTACAGAGTGAGAGCCGTGGACTTCTGGGGACGAGCAGGACAATATTCTCCTACTGAGGTGTACACAGAGTCCTGCTGACAGGGAAACACACGTCTTATTTACAGCAATTCTAGATATTGTTTATGACCTAATGAATGTTTTATATGTAACTATTTTTTTTAATCTTATTAAATTTCTCACTGAGAACTTCCCTTGTATTTTTGAGTCACAATATGGCTGCCATGATGGACATTTATTCCTGTTACACTGGAGCTCATGTGCTTAGACACACCCAGTTCTGCTTTTATAAACCGTTTAATACATTTAAATGCGTTTATAAAAACACGCCTGTCTTTATAATTAAGGATCTTTATTCAATTATAAATACTCCTCTGATTAGCACTGAGATCGATTCAGTAATGTGTTTAACACAATCCTCTTTATTTCTGTGAAGAAAAAAAAATCCTGATGGTGAAACTGCTGAACGTTAGACACAAGCTCAGACGTGTTGTGAGCCTCTGAGACCGTGTAAAGGTTCTGGCTGCTTGGTGAGTGAGGTGAAGAAAAGAAACACTCAGGTCTACACATGGTCATGGGTTTGTGTCGATTTTACTAATTAACAAATCGTATTCATTATACAACAGCAGATATTATTAATGTAGAAGGTGGTCACGAAGGTGAGCGAGTAAGCAATGAGGAAAAGAACCAAACAGTGAGACCTCCAGAACGGGTCCATAAAGACAGCGCACGCTGCAGAGTGCTCACTTCAGGATCGTGTCTTCATTTGCTGGTGAAGGGGAAATAAAAAGACATGATTAGACTAATAAACCTCAGGGACATGTGGACGTCTACACACTGCATTCAGAGAGCCGTGTGTGATACGACCACAATACACATCAGGGAGAACAAGTACACAATCTGAGAATAACCGTACATTTAGTCTTGTACCCAATTCCTAAATAAAACCCACCCCTCATTTTGTGTGTGTGTGTGTTTACCCTCTGCCAGCTGTTTAGCGATGCGTTCCTGTTCCTCCCTCACTTTCTTCTCCTCCTCCTCAATCCGCCTCTCCTCCGCTGCTACGGGTTTCAGGTAATCTACACAAACAGGAAGTGTTTAAAACGCGTAACCAGGGCAACAGAAAATACTTGGAGTGCGTGTGTTACTCTCCGACGGAACGGGACTAATACCAGAACAAGACGAAGTTAAATTCGGGAGATGCCCGTCAGGTCATGTCATAACCATGACCACCAGCATCAGTGACTCTTGTAGAGGTGAAGGTTTAGATTTGAAAATGGTAAACGTAAACATTACGGATTTGAAAGGAGGATATTCAGGACACAAGAAGAGTGATCTGAGGTAACCATGACAACAGTTCTCTACAGGTATCTATGGAGAGAAATATGATAAAACTCAACTGCACACAGTGATATGTTGAGTTTTAGTGATAAAACAGTGGTACAGAGCAAGGATGTCGTCATGGTAACGATGACAGCCAGTGAGTATGATGTTTATTGTTAGAGTGGTCAAGAGTCAGAGTTCATTACAGAGATCAAGGGTTCATCAAACCCTTAGGTTATCTAACAACATATCAAATTCTGTACAGACATGAAAGCGACAGCATCTTCTGTCAGTGAACGTCATGATATAATTCTCCGTGTTTTCTTCATGTCTAAAGGATGGGGTTTATTTGTATACCGCTGTTAATAGCCACTGTCACATTGCAGCTTTACAGAATCAAAAGAAAATTATAGAAAGGAGTATGAAATGTGTGAGCAAATACATCATGTATGAATCAAGTTTAGGTTCACAGACAACAATCCGAGTAATCTTTTGAATCTTTCTGACACTTGAATGTAAGTTGCATGAAAACTAGAGCGGCTTCGGTTTCAGTATCTGATTTTAGTCAAACAAGAGCATTTTATCCTGTAGGTTAAATGTATTTTGTCTCAGACTGTCAAACATGAATATACTAGAGATGCTCATATTAACCGTTTAACGAAAGAATGAATTTTGACCGATTATTACCATCAGTTAAACGGTTTAAAATGTTAAAAAAAAAATATATATATATATATATATATATATACAGTGGGTGCACAGGCAGTATGCGACTTCTACCGTCGCAGCGTATGGCGTCAGCATTTGGGTTTGTGCGTTTGCTGGCTTTTACCACTGAGTGGCGCTATATAACTATAGACTGACGCCTCAGGCATCAGCTCGTTCTCTCCAGGCTTAATGAGGCGCAGGTCGTCCACAGCTGCACGTCGTTGCAGATAAAATAAAGTGAAACATTGTAAATAAACGAATTCATAATCACAGTAGTAACATTACAGTACAAATTTATAATTCAAATTAAATTCAGTTTTTTAGGATCGAATTTAAGCAACGTAAACGTTGTAAACTGTGTAATTATAGTAGAAAGGCTACGTGTAGGGTCTTGTGTCATCTTGGAGCTTTCATAAGACTCATAAGACTCTACTTTTATTTAGGTGCACACACAATGACGAAAAACTTTATGATTTTGTTAAATAAATAAAGTAAACGGGGTTCTGTATTGATTTTGGTGCGTCAGAAAATGAACCCAAGCTCCGTGTATACTCGCCTCACAGACGTGAAAAATATATACTTATAGAAAGAGAAATATCTGCTTTAATATAAACTAATGAAAAAAAAAATTAGATTATGTCATTCGTATGAGAAGTGAATTATAGGCGCGCTCACTGACGACGAGATGACATGATCAGCACAGCCAAAGGAATCACTACCTTATCAATGAATTATTAAAATGGTCAGAGTGAATTTCCCCCGCTGTTTTAACAAATATTTGAAGTAGATAACAGTAGCCCACATTTATAAAAGCATTTTTATTTATATAAAACTATAAATAAAAATAATAATAATAATCCGGCATTTATTATTAGGTGTGCCCGCTGCCAAAGTTCTTCAGTAACAAACCTATAAAACATGTACATCTGTATGAATAAATTGTTTAAATGTGATCAGTGATTTATGTAAATGACTCAGTTTAGATGTAAGTAAATGCTAGGGACTGACATCGGCGTGCGTTTCTCCCAGCGCCGCATAGCGCTTATTTAACACCATTAATATGTGTTTGCTGAAAGAGATATCTAATCTCTCATATCGGCGCGCGCGTTCATCTGACTTTAGATCAAAACTCGGCAAAGACTCTACTTTTATTTAGGTGCACTCACAATGACGAAAAAACTTTATGATTTTGTTAAATAAATAAAGTAAACGGGGTTCTGTATTGATTTTGGTGAACTTGAGCGCGTCAGAAAATGAACCCAAACTCCGTGTATACTCGCCTCACAGATGTGAAAAATATATACTTATAGAAAGAGAAATATCTGCTTTAATATAAACTAATGAAAAAAAAAATATTAGATTATGTAATTCGTATGAGAAGTGAATTACTGTATAGGCGCGCTCACTGACGACGAGATGACATGATCAGCATAGCCATAACCAAAGGAATCACTATCTTATCAATGAATTATTAAAATGGTCAGAGTGAGTTTCCAGCCTGTTTAACAAATATTTGAAGTAGATAACAGTAGCCCACATTTATAAAAACATTTTTTATTTATATAAAACTATATAAAAAAATAATCCTGCGTTTATTTTTAGGTGTGCCCGCTGCCATAGTTCTTCAGTAACAAACCTATAAAACATGTACATCTGTATGAATAAATTGTTTAAATGTGATCAGTAAATGCTCCTTGCTACTGTAGTGACTGACATCGGCGTGCTGAAAGATCTAATCTCTCATATCGGCGCGCGCGTTCATCTGACTTATTATTTCAATTCATACTGTACAGCTGTTAGAATTGGGGCAATCATAACGAATCAAGAGCCTGTGATTATATTGCATAAATATTATTTTGTACAGACAAATATCTGAATTTTTATTTATTTATTTTTTAGATTTTTTTTTAAAACAAATCTCTCAAAAATAGTAAGATGTATTTTGGTTTTATACTGCAAACGAAAAACGAATCCAGGGTCTTGTGTCATCTTATATTTTGTGTTCTTTAAATTTGTAGTAGATTTATTAAATGAAATAAATTACACTAAACGGGGTTCTGTATTGTTTTCGGTGAACTTGAGCGCGTCAGAAAATGAACCCAAACTCCGTGTATACTCGCCTCACAGACGTGAAATATAAGTACTGAAGTACTGTAGATAACAGCCCACATTTATAAAAGCATTTATTATTTATATAAAACTATAAAAAAAATAATAATCCTGCGTTTATTTTTAGGTGTGCCCGCTGCCACAGTTCTTCAGTAACAAACCTATAAAACATGTACATCTGTATGAATAAATTGTTTAAATGTGATCAGTGATTTTGTTTAGATATAAGTAAATGCTCCTTGCTATAGGGACTGACATCGGCGTGCTGAAAGATCTAATCTCTCATATCGGCGCGCGCGTTCATCTGACTTTAGATCAAAGTTAAAGAGCGCACACGCGGGATCATGCAAACGTTTCCCCTCCTCTTTCATAAAAAATGAACAATCCGACACGAGCAGATTTGTTTCAGTCAGAATATTTATCAATCATAAAGAGAGGCGACATATACTTGCTGATTAAACACTGCATTTTTAAAGTGAAAGCGCGCGATGTGAGCAGCTTTAATTATTGATAATTAAATCATTATTAAATGGTGGACATAAAAAGCAAAAAGAATAATAATATTATTTTGATTATTATTATCATGTTCTTTTGCTGTTTGAGCGTCTGTGGATTCCAAAATTGACATTTTTACCGTTTTTTAATCACTGAAATGGAAGAGATACTGTACTGTAGAAAGGTTCCTTATCATAACGTGCCTTGTATTGTTTTTTAATCACTCGATACACGACCCATCATTTTTAATGCTATTTTACAAAGGGTAAATACACATGGAATAATTTTATTTGGTTTGTTTATTTATAAATAAAATTAAAAGTAATTAAAAACAGTGTAGAGTGATTAATAACACTACATGTTATGGTAAGAAAAATCTCATTCTTGCTCATTCTAGTTTCTCCGAGTGTATACTGTAGGTGAGAACAGCTATTCAGTATCATTTGCATTTGTATGTGTCTGACTTTGCAAAGCACACCTGTAAAACCTGTTTAACAGGTAAATGCTCCTCGCTGCGCTGTTTGGGGGAGGGGCACGCAGAATGACGATTTGGTCAGCTGTGTGAACGCTCGCCCTTTAGATGTTGCGCGCGCACTACACGGCGAAAAATATGTTAGTATATCATGACTGAAATCATGACTGAAATATATGTTAGTATATCATGACTGAAAAAAGTTTATGTAATTTGTATAAAACGTGGATTACTACAGCGCATCCACTCACAGCCGAAACAAAAGACATCAACGGCTCCGCCTATTCAGAGGCTCTGCCTATTCAGTAAAGAAAAACACTACTGTTATTATTTCAACTCATACTGTACAGCTGTTAGAATTGGGGCAGGGATATTATGCCAATATTAAATATTATATACGATATTAAATTTCAAGTGAGTTGGGAGTTTGCAAGGCAGAGAAGGATGCTCTTCGGAGTGAGTTGCGAGTTTGATGAGACGGCATAAATATTTAATACAGCAAATTAAATATTTTGGTTTATATTTTGGTTTATATTATATGGTTAATGTATTTTGGTTTATATTGCAAACGAATAACGAATCAAGAGCCTGTGATTATATTGCATAAATATTATTTTGTACAGACAAATATCTGAATTTTTATTTATTTATTTTTTAGATTTTTTTTTAAAACAAATCTCTCAAAAATAGTAAGATGTATTTTGGTTTCATACTGCAAACGAAAAACGACCTATAAAACATGTACATCTGTATGAATAAATTGTTTAAATGTGATCAGTAAATGCTCTTTGCTAGTGACTGACATCGGCGTGCTGAAAGATCTAATCTCTCATATCGGCGCGCGCGTTCATCTGACTTAACGTTTCAGCCATTCATACATGCATTGTGCTGTTGTTTGTACACACTTACACACTTACACACTGGTTGTATAGCGCACTTATGGAATGAATACGATGAGATGACAGAGTGGAGGTTTAATACATCTATCTCACACGCGGGGCCATAAGTGCGGTTCATTATGATTCGGTGCGAGTTTTGGTGCTGTTATTACGTTTCCATCTTACCACGCAAAAAAATAAACATGTTTAACATGCGGAAGATCTTCGCGGAATTTTTCACGCGGAAGCATGGAAACGTAATCACAGCGCAAAGACTCGGGGTGAATCATGATCAAGCCTACGGTCACAGCGCGAGACCGAGCAGGTGCGATAGGGGTATAACACACCGCATCTCACAGCGAGTCAAACCGCATACAGTAAGTGAATACTGTAGGGGTATTAAACATTACAATCACACAGAAACATGAATGGATGCGGGGTTTGAAACTCCCATGGTTATTTTCTCATTTAACTAAATCAAATTTCATAAAAATAAAACGTGTCAAAAGAAAAACCCATAAAGTTATGGATAATGGCTAATGATGAATGAAACATATTTTAAACAAAAAGCAGCGAGCAGCTGGACATCGGGACGGGGAGTGTAAGTACGACGCACGCGCAGGTCTGAGCAGCTCAAGAAGCTCCATAATCTGTTGCCTTGGAAGGCAAAACTTTTATTTATATATATTTTTTAATAACGACCACGGGGAAACTGTGAGCACCTGTAACCGAGCATAAGCAATTTCCCTTTGGGATTAATAAAGTTCTTTGAATCTTGAATCTTGAATCTTGAAAATATGAAAAGGGCTGAAGTTTTAGCTTCAAATCTTCAAGTTTTAGCTTTTAACTTCAAATATTTGAAGTAGATAACAGTAGCCCAAACCTGTAACTTTCCATGTAAAACAGGTACATCTGTATGAATAAATTGTTTAAATGTGATCATCTGACTTTACAGTAGATCAAAACTCGGCAAAGCGCACTCTTTTCCATTCACACACAGCTGTTTGTTTATCTTTCATAAAAAATGCTCCCGATATGAGCCGACACGAGCAGCTTTAATTATTGATAATTAAAACATTATTAAATGGTGGAAATAAACAGCAAAAAGATTAATATTATTCTTTTGATTATTATTATCATGTTCTTTTGCGTCTGTGGATTCCAAAATTCCAAAAAACAGAGAGTCTGTCTAAACAAAATAAAACCAATGTTTTCTAACTCATATTTTTTTTTATATACAGTAAACATACAGTAAAACATCATTCATCATTAAAACATCACACAACTGAATCGCAGAAAAAAATCAGCAAAAATATTATTTAGTACAAGGCAATCTTTGGATCCTTGATGAGACGGCATAAATATTTAATACAGCAAATTAAATATTTTGGTTTATATTTTGGTTTATATTATATGGTTAATGTATTTTGGTTTATATTGCAAACGAATAACGAATCAAGAGCCCGTGATTATATTGCATAAATATTATTTTGTACAGACAAATATCTGAAAAAAAAAATAGTTTTTTTTACGACGAATCTCTCAAAAATAGTAAGATGTATTTTGGTTTTATACTGCAAACGAAAAACGAATCCAGAGCCTGTAATTATATTTATATTTAATTATGTCATAACTATTTTGCACAAATACTGTAAATCTCTGAATAAAACAATGATATTTTATTCACAAATGTAAGACAATATTAGCTCGCACTTCGTCTGGCACTGAACCAAAATATAATGTAATGAGAGGCCCCGATTATACTGCATACATCTTTTTTATTGATTTATTTTTTATTATCTATTCTGGAAGTTTGCTCTATTTGTTTTAGTTATTTCTATATTTAAATCTTGATGTCTTAAACTCTAACAACTGTAAGTATTGTCGAAATAATTTTTTTGAAAGCCCTAGTGCTGTTGTTTGCGCTGTTTTCTTTAATAATAACACTAAACAGATAAAAACAGAGAGTCTGTCTAAACAAAATAAAACCAATGTTTTCTAACTCATATTTTTTATATTTATAGTTTTACATGTTTGTTGGATGTGTAAATTATCATAATTGTAGTATTACTTTGCTACAACATATTGTTTTGACTTTATTATGACTTAAGCTCTGAATATATTTAAAAACCGATACGACGGAAAATGTCAATTTGCGCCACCTGGCGGTCATTTCACGAATTATTTTGAAATGCTCCTGGTTTATTTCGGCCGCTGCCGCGTTTCCACGGCGGTGAGTGCGACGGTAATGAGCAGTCTGGTTGTCACACCACTGTATATATATATATATATATTTTTTTTTTATTATTATTATTATTAAGTGTGCCTAGGCGAACTTATTACTCTTCCCCCAGAAATGCCCCCAAAATCCATTTATTATTCTTCCGCCTAAAAACGTTTCTCGCAGCTTTGAGACGACCCTCACGTATGTTACACCGTTTCATGCGGCTCGATCGGAATTGTGTGCCATCACTTTGTGTTTTTTTTTTTTATTTAATAAAAACTAGACAGTTTGTGGTTTGAGGCTGGCCTGCTATTTTTTTTAACCGAAAAAAACTTAGTATCCAATGTATGAAAAAATGTGCCTACCTGAGACAAGCTTCAAAGGTATTTCAGCATGTTTTCGTTTTGTAATCTTAATTCTTTATTTAAGAAAAAAATATTTTGTGCAGGCCTATTTATTTTATTCTTTTTATTTATATTACTTTGTTTTTCTCTGTTGTCGGAAACGCTGCATGTGCGTGAAAATTGGATGATGTGTGAATCCAGATTCTGTTCTTGATATGTTCTGTGCTGCTGTTCGCACATGTTAAAATAATAACTGAAAAAAGTTTGTATATTTAATCAGACACTCCTCAGTTCTATTTTCATTTAATTCTAATTTAATATTCTAATCAGATCAGTTAACGGTTAATGTTCGGATAATGAACAGCGGTTGAGCATCCCTAGAATGTACACTGCAAGTTATGAGTTTAATAAAAAAAAAATAATAATTTGCTTATCATTAATAGTTCTGAAAGTTTGACCTTGAATAGAACTCAGAATTTTAAGTTTGTGCACCCCTGGTGTGGAGGACGGACATCTTATGCATCAATGTCTTCCATCAGAAGCAGAAGCACATGAAAGACATTACCCTACCCTAAAGCCCATGACCCCACCATGACCCCATCACCCCTTCTGTTAACTCCACCCCTGACTCCAGGTGAAGTGACTCCTCCTAATGAACAGATCAGACAGTAAAAGTTATATTTCCTTAGAAACAGATGATGTGTGGATCTGACTGATGAACAGAACAGTCAGAGGATTCATGTCCGCGAGTCGATTCAAACGAACCGGTTCTCTCGCAAACGATTCATCTGTACTAAATTCTCGAAGCTTCATCTAGAAACAGTAAATATCTCAGTACTGAGGTCATGTTCAACCCTGAGTGTGTGTGTCCTGTGGAGGTGAAATGTCAGGAGACACACTGTTAATGAGCTGTGTGTGTGTGTGTGTGTGTGTGTGTGTGTGTGTCTGTGTGACTCACCATAGCGCTTCTTGCCGTAGATGAGGCCCACCAGCAAAGCCGAGTACCTGGCTGTCTGCAAACACACACACACCTTCTCATTAACACTCTTTCTCTCACTCACACACACACACACTTGCGGCAGTAATAACCCTGCGCGAGCTAGCGCCGCTTAGCTGTTAGCACTTAGCTTGTGACAACAAAACCAGCAAAACCAACACCGTATTTAAAGTAAATATCTGGTGAATCCCGCGTCTTAACACGGTTTACACTAAACAGAAGTAAAACACTGACCTTAATAAGAGGAGAAACCTGCACAGGAGGCACCATGTCTGTCCGTCTTCTAGCGCACAGAGGTCAGAGACAAGCCGCAGCAAAGGATCACGGGAAAATAGCCCACTGGCGCTGCTATATGACGTCACCGCCGGCTGGAGACTAGATGAGAAATACCCGGATGTAGATGATATTTTTATGTTGACTTTATAAAATATTGTGTACTGGATAACTAAAGAGTGATCTGATTAATTATATTATTGTATTAGCAAAATACTACATTAATAAATACTGATATCTTAAATCTCCTCATCTGTTTATGACATTTAAAAATAACCTAAACTTTTCTTCTTAGTAAAAGGAAAACTGTAATGCACTAAAAATGGCCTGTAATGTATAATTTACTGTAATCGTCTTTATTATTTTATTTATCTCATGTTTTATGATTCTTAATGGTTAATTATTTATTTTTTTTATTTGAATTTACATTGTGCTCAGCCTGTTTTAATACAATTAATGCTATTTTGTTGTATGCACAATTCATCCTTTAATAAAAATAAAATACCCGGATGTAGTGAACATTGCTGCCCCCTAGTGCTCAGCAACTGCAACTTCATACGCACTTTTATTGGTAATATATTGACCTGCGTAATATTATTTAATTAAAACGTTTTGCATGATGTGACCATTCCCTTCTAAAAATTTGTAAATAGTTTTTTTATTTGTTCTATATTTATTTAAAGCTGATAATATACTCTTTTTTTGTAAATAATCTGTGCTGTATGAGAAGGCATTAGACACAGCAAAGAATTACAAATCTAAAGTCCACATTGAAATAGGAAGAATTAATGTTTAATACTTTGGGTAAGGAATAAACTTGTAAGTAAATAAGAATCATATTTGTAAAAAAAACTTACATTCTATCTGTAGATAAAATGAAAATAAATAAATAAACAAGTCATTCTACTACAATGGTGGAAAACAGGGCCGGTTCTAGACCAGACCATATGGGGGAGGGGGGGGGGGCAGTGAGAAATGTGAAGGGGGCATCATGTGTACACATCATGTTCGAGCAGTGTTTTCCCCCTGTGCTTATAGTAACAGTATTGTCTTTGTGCTGAATTGTGTTGTTAGCTGCATCAGAGGCCTGGAGAAGTGGAATGCACTTTGTCAGGCCTCTACCTTCAGACATGTCCAACTTGGGTGTCCACTTGAAGACTAAGCTCCTGCTGGTGTAGATCTTAATGTCACTGAGGCACACAAACCCCCTGACCACAATAAGGTGGAAATCCCTCAGGGGGGAAACTGAAAAATAACAATTAAATAAATAAAACAAAATAAAATAAAATATCCTTAATCCAGATTTTATCTATCAATGACATAACATTTATCTAAGCTGGATGGTCAAATTCTCAAAACCGTTTAACCTAAAGTAAGACTTAACACACTATAACTAGAATATTTACAAAACTGAAAGGTTGTCTTATGAATAATAATAATAATAAAAACTAAGTTAAAGCAGATGGGCTATTGAACAGATCATATTATGTTTATATATTTTTTTATTTCTTTTTATTTCTTTTATAGTTAATGAACAGCTCTCTTCTCTCCAATCCACTCTTGCTACGTCTTTACTCATTTGCATACCAGAGGTGTCAAGTAACAAGGTACAAATACTTCGTTACCTTACTTAAGTAGACATTTTGGGTATCTATACTTTATTGGAGTAATTATTTTTCAGCCGACTTTTTACTTCTACTCCTTACATTTTTCAAAACAATATTAACCATGTAGAGCATATTATATGAATAAATTATTTCTAATAAATAAATAAAAAAATTCTACTCATGGCCCATCCTGTATAAGATGAAATGAACATCAGTCACCCCAAACTGTGAAGCTTTTAATTCTGTCATTAGTGTTACTTATTTTAAAATTGGACATAAAAAGTGATTTCATCAAATAATTAATTGATTTTGACCTGAATGAAAATCATGTGGTCTTAGACATGGAAGCCATTTTTGTAAATAGCTACGATTTTTCTCTGGTCAGTGTTGTTACTGTCAGTGGTGTTACAGACATACTGTAGGTGTAACCGTCAGTGGTGTAACTGTCAGTGGTGTAACCGTCGGTGGTGTTACTGACATACTGTAGGTGTAACCGTCAGTGGTGTAACCGTCAGTGGTGTTACAGACATACTGTAGGTGTAACCGTCAGTGGTATAACCGTCAGTGGTGTTGCAGACATACTGTAGGTGTAACCGTCAGTGGTGTAACCGTCAGTGGTGTTACAGACATACTGTAGGTGTAACCGTCAGTGGTGTAACTGTCAGTGGTGTAACCGTCGGTGGTGTTACTGACATACTGTAGGTGTAACCGTCAGTGGTGTAACTGTCAGTGGTGTAACCGTCGGTGGTGTTACAGACATACTGTAGGTGTAACCGTCAGTGGTGTAACTGTCAGTGGTGTAACCGTCGGTGGTGTTACTGACATACTGTAGGTGTAACCGTCAGTGGTGTAACTGTCAGTGGTGTAACCGTCGGTGGTGTTACTGACATACTGTAGGTGTAACCGTCAGTGGTGTAACTGTCAGTGGTGTAACCGTCGGTGGTGTTACTGACATACTGTAGGTGTAACCGTCAGTGGTGTTACAGACATACTGTAGGTGTAACCGTCAGTGGTGTAACTGTCAGTGGTGTAACCGTCGGTGGTGTTACTGACATACTGTAGGTGTAACCGTCAGTGGTGTAACTGTCAGTGGTGTAACCGTCGGTGGTGTTACAGACATACTGTAGGTGTAACCGTCAGTGGTGTAACTGTCAGTGGTGTAACCGTCGGTGGTGTTACTGACATACTGTAGGTGTAACCGTCAGTGGTGTAACTGTCAGTGGTGTAACCGTCGGTGGTGTTACTGACATACTGTAGGTGTAACCGTCAGTGGTGTAACTGTCAGTGGTGTAACCGTCGGTGGTGTTACTGACATACTGTAGGTGTAACCGTCAGTGGTGTTACAGACATACTGTAGGTGTAACCGTCAGTGGTGTAACTGTCAGTGGTGTAACCGTCAGTGGTGTTACAGACATACTGTAGGTGTAACCGTCAGTGGTGTTACAGACATACTGTAGGTGTAACCGTCAGTGGTGTAACCGTCAGTGGTGTTACAGACATACTGTAGGTGTAACCGTCAGTGGTGTTACTGTCAGTGGTGTTATTGACATTGTGTTACCATGAACCAACACCAGTTATTTAATGTAATAATAAACGCATTAAACCCTACTTTCTGTCGATTCATAAATTTTAACAATAAGTTATTGTCTTTAAAGAAGTTCTAGGTGTGAAATAAGAAATACACTTCATATACTTACATCATGTTGTTGTCTTGGAGGCATCTCAGTTTATCCTGGAAATAATCACTGGGAGGAATGATGAGGTGGGATCTCTAGTCAAATCATTCAAACTCAGATATCACACACCAATATCTGAGTGTGAATTATTCTGAAATATTGAATTATTCTGAAATATTGATTATTACCTCATTTGTCATGTGTGGACTATATTCCATAGGGTTGCACAACATCGCTCTGCTTAGACGGTGACATCACTATTGTGGATTTACCTTCAGTACAAAGTGTTTATTATTCATACAATACCTACTCACAAATAAACATCACAAACAAAGCCGGCTGCAACGAACTTCTGTGCAAAACAAACACAAAAGAACATTTTGATAGAAAACTAAAAATATTGAAAGTTTTACATATATACTGTAGATAAAATTAGAATAAATAAAAATGGAAATGTCTACATACAGTCCACTATTACTATTGTTACTACTGTTACTACTGTAAACTCTGTAAACTCTGTAAATAGGACATCAGCTTCTTCTTAAAGTCTTAAATAACAATAAGAAAGTGGCTGCAGTGGATGTCGGTGTACATCTGTGTACATCTGTGTGAAACACGCACAGGGGAAAGAAAGAACAGCCCCCCCCCCCTCACCCCCCCCGCCAGCCGCGACTCGGCTCCCATCGGTCATGTTTATGAGCCGTTCAAAAGAATCGGTTCGTTCGCGGACGTCACCGCAGTATT
Source organism: Channallabes apus (assembly GCA_030522415.1). Lineage (NCBI taxonomy): Eukaryota > Metazoa > Chordata > Actinopteri > Siluriformes > Clariidae > Channallabes > Channallabes apus. Next base: position 2,435,575 of record CM060122.1, read on the forward strand.
TTAAATAAAGTTCGGCGCGTTTGAATCCAACATGGCGGCCACGGCGGCAGCAGGATGTCAGCACTACGTCCGCAAGTGTCTGTTAAAAGTGAGTGGCTTCTGTCTCACGGTGTTACAGCAGTTACACCACGTGTGTGTGTGTGTGTGTGTGTTATTAACGCGGTAAACGTCTGGTATAAAGCGCGCGCGTGCTTGAGTAAAAGGAAATACCCAGTGACCTGCTGAGTGATCTGGACTGGATACAGTGGAGCTGAATAAAGCTTTAGATAATAATCACTGTGGTGGTGGTGCTGAAGAATAAAGTGGCATTATTACCAATATACTCATATTAATACCAATATCAGGCAGTGTTTAGTTCTCTAGAAGATTAATACAGTGGACAGCAGTGTGGTGCATCACTCATACAGGAATAATACACAGTCATGGTGTGTGTGTGTGTGTGTGTGTGTGTGTGTGGTGTTCAGGCCCCCTGCTGCGATAAGTTCTACGTGTGTCGTCTGTGCCATGACGATGAGGAGAACCACAACATGGACCGGTTCCAGGTGCGAGAGGTGAAGTGCGCCGTGTGCGACTCTGTGCAAGAGGTGAGGCTCGGCCCAGGGCTTTAAACACACACACACACACACACACACACACACACACACACACGCGTGTTAGAGCTGTGAGGAAGCCGTGTCCGTGTGTTTCAGGCTCAGCAGGCGTGTCGTGGCTGCGGCGTGACGTTCAGCGAGTATTACTGCGACATCTGTCACCTGTACGATAAAAACAAGGAGCAGTTCCACTGTCAGCCGTGCGGCATCTGCAGGTGAGACGAGCCTCAGTAACGCCTCGGGAGATCAGGAGCACGAGATGAGGTTCTAACGAGGTTTTTTTCCTCTCCGTCTCCTGTTTGCTGCAGGATCGGCCCGAGGGAGAAGTTCTTCCACTGTCAGAAGTGCAATCTGTGTCTAGCAAACGATCTTCAGGGCAAACACAAGGTAGAGAACACACACACACATTACACTCACGTGTAGTTGAATTAAAACAAGCCCACTCTGAAGGTGTGTGAGTGACGTGATTGTTCGTGTGTGTGACGTCAGTGTGTGGAGAACGTGTCGAGGCAGGACTGCGCCGTGTGCATGGAGGACATTCACACGTCCAGGATCGGCGCTCAGGTCATGCCCTGCGGTCACCTGCTGCACAAGTCAGAGTCGCCACGCTCTTCTGAACACTTCACTTCTCAAACACACACACACACACTTGTTTATCATCTCATGTAGTTACATATAATACACACACAGTAATTGTTAATGTAGAGATGATATTTTAATATGCTGTGTTTTTGTGCTTGTGTGTGTAGGACCTGCTTCGAGCTCATGTGCAGAAATGGGTAAGTCCTGAGACAGAGAGAGAGGGTGTGTGTGTGTGTGTGTGTGTGTGTCTGTATACAGAATGTGTGTAAATGTGTGAGATAGTCTATACTGCAATAATGTCATAAGAGATGTCCATAATGAATCAATAATACATTGGTGTGTGTGTGTGTGTTTCAGGGCATACCGGTGTCCCCTCTGCATGAAGTCAGCGATTAACATGACGGAGTACTGGGAGGAGAGAGACATGGAGATCGCGCACACACCCATGCCACCTGAGTTCAAGGATCAGAAAGTGAAGGTACTCCGTTCTCCAGGCATCATCAGTCCATCCTGCAAGTTCTACTTTACCTGAAAGTTCTACTTTAAAAGGCTCCTGGTGGTTTTTATTTCTTCTCCGTGTGTGTGTGTGTGTGTGTGTGTAGATCCTGTGTAACGACTGTCAGAACCGCTGCACTGTCAGCTTCCACGTCCTGGGCATGAAGTGCAGCAGCTGCGGCTCCTACAACACCTCGCAGGACTGAATCACCAGACCGCGCCTAGAAAACCTTCTCTCTGTCTTCGAAACAGCTCCGTAATTACATTAAGTTATCGCCAGAACTCATCATCCTCCTCATCCTCCTGCTTAGCCTTGGATGAAGACCTGCAGCACCTTCAGCTCCTCCTCCTCCTCCTCTCTCTGCTCACTGATATGCTGCTTCACAGACTGTATTTATTTGTGTGAACATTGCGCACTGACATGGACACTACAGGACGACAGCTGATTGTGTTTTATTTCAGAGCTTCTCACTCAGCCTTGGCTTCCTCCTGCTGTAGCAGATGATGTCGTGTGATTATTATTTCTTCTGCTTAATGTGTACGCATGAACAGGATGCGAAACAGTGTCTTGAGGAATAATGTTTAACTGTAATAGTGCAGCAGCAATTCTACAGTATACAGTACAGTACTGATAATAAACATCATAAATCTAATGTCTTACTGTTATAAAGCTAAACTCATTTCTAGTGAGTTGAGGTGAATGAACTTCACTTCCTGTACAGTTACAATACAGTATAAAGCATTTTTATTTAGGATGAGAGGGTAACCCCAGCTCCGCCCGCGGGCAGATGCCTGTGTGTTACCTTCACCAGCGAATGGGGTGTGTGGACAGAAAAGTTTTGGCAGGTATATTATTACCTCACAGTATGACATAAAGGTGATGATGATGTCTACTGGTTCCTTTGATCACAGGTTTCAGTAGCTATGAGCTGACACACCCATTTTTACCGTAGACTGTGTTTTTTTTTTTTTGAGGGTGAGGGACGGTCTGTGACATACTCACTCTGTGACCGAGGTTGAGGACACGATCTGCTGAGCCGTATAAACACCGCCTGCCCACGCCATCAGAAACAAACACAATTTTGGTTTTAGGTACGATAGATATTTCTATAAGAAACATGAAAAAGTGGCCATTTCAAGCATAAACCATTCCATAAGAAAATTTAAACTGTGTTCTTTATTCAGCACCTACTTGAGTATTGAAAGAGCAAAAAAGTTAATTTTACCCAAAAGTAAATGGACAGCACTGGGCTGGCCAGCCAGAAGACAACAGACACCTATGAAAATTCCACACGCTCCACTTACTTCCCCAATTTTCCATGATTTATACCTTTACTTAGCAATTACATCACTGTTCGTTCTTCCTTAAGTCAAATAGTTATTTAATATTCATTAGATGTAAGCTACTTTAGTTCAGGTCAGATTGATGTGGCTCCTCCCCATTAGGTAATTCTCCTCTCATCTCATATTTATTCATGTCTGGGTCAGGCTGCTGGTGAAGAGTTTGGTTTTTGTCAGAGCTGCAATTTAAAAAAAAAAAATCTTCCTCTTCAAGATGTGTAGGTACTCTGTCCCTATTATACATATCTGATTTGTCTTTAACTTTCCATAGTATGCCTCTACGGTGTGTGTATATATATAGATATATAGACAATTTCTGTTACTCCTTTAATATTTGTTTTATTATTAGTATTGATTATACATAATTGTACAACCATGTGATTTTTCCACTGATCTTGACCGTATATATCTAGTAACTAATGTGCTTCGGCCTTCTGGGTATTTCGTACTTCACACTTGACTTTGTAGGCCAATAAAAGAACCAGCGTTTTTAGAGAGAACATAACCTTATATACATAAAATACATATATTTTAATAAAGTGGTTATTTCACACATTCTGTAAGCTTAATGATTTAATGTAAACCAGGTAAATGGTATTAAATATTAAGATCCTTAGATCAATAGTGAGTGGAAGTGCGAGTTAGCATCTTAGCTGCATGATTAGCTTGTTTGATTTTTTTTTTTTTGTCCGACTTTTACGTTCTACTGGATTAAAAACATCAATTATTAAATCTACACGTTTTCTGTGAAACCGCTTCATGCTGACAGATTAGCATCTCATCAGTCCTCATGCTAGGTGGAACGGTTCTGTCGAGCTAGCGTTTTATACAAATGTGTCACGCTAGCACCAGGAATGTTTACCCAAGTACCCATGAGGTCCGGTTTTAAATAAACGTTCATGTAATATTACATCATTGCTTATGTAAAATGTTCATAGATACAAATCAGCTATTCAAAGTTTAAAATTTAACTTAAATTTATTGATTATCGGTAATATAATGCTCCTATTGGAACACGAGTTGTAGGTGTTTGAAGAAAGTAAATATTGTTCGGTTCATATCAACAATGGTTTAAAAATGTGAACACTTCTTGTCAGTTTTTATCTTCACAGTTGTGTCATTTATGGTGAAACGGCTACCAGAAGAACAGCTAAAGTTTGGATGGAGGCGCTTTCAGTCCCCAATAATGGTTTGTTACAAATATCTAGAACATTCCTAGTGTGTGTTCCTCTTTGTGTTCTGTTGTCACAACTGTATGAGCAAATCTACCCGAGACCAATCATTGCAGATTAGGAGGAAATAAAACTTCCAAGCAGTTTTTAAACAGCAGCAACTTTATTTCATATCAAATCGCTGCACAGGAAGTTTGACGTGACCGATGACCTCATATCCTGTGGCTGAGAGGAAATTGGAGTTAGAATAAAAGCATCGACAGACCAGAGACACGCGAGATAAATCAAGTTGTCCATGTGTAGCGGGACCTACGGGTTCTCGGGATCCGCTGATCCACTGTTCTGTTGTGTGGGCGAGGTTTCGGCTGCACTCGACAGATCCCTCATGCTGGTGTCCCTCACGATCGGTCTCGCTCGCCTGCAAACACACAAGTTAGTGCACCCTGATAACGTTACCCAACCAGTTAAGATTTCTCCCCTCATGACCAAGTACGAGATCCTAATACACTTCTCTAAACATCATTTCACTTGTATCAGAAATTTAAATAAGTGTAAGAAACTGTACATCTATATTTTGTAAAATCTTCCACTAATAAGCTTCTTGTTGCTATGATCATTTTGATGAAGTACTAATCATACATCTGACTGCATGAAGGTATTAGTGTCTGGATTACACAGCAGATAATCATCTTCATCATGATCTACCTCCGGTTCGCAGCCTTCCTCTTCTGTACGATCCCAACGATCGCTCCCAGGACGATGACGCCGACAGCCAACCCCATGGTGGCGTAAATAACCGGCCCCTGCATCACCCCATCAGCCTTGAACTCACAGTGCTCCCCTTCGTAACCCTTTGCACACGCACACGCCATCTGTCCGTCCGACGACATCACACACTCGCCGTTCCCGTTACACAGCCGCATCTCACACGGTTCAGAGTCCACGCTTTCCACCTTGATGTCGGTCGAGTCGGGTTTGAGAGATTTCGGAACGCCAACTGCATCGGGAACTAATGGATAAGAGGATTCGGGAGACATGTTAATGCTGGAGCTGCCGTCCTTCACTAAAAATGGGCCATCAAAAGCTCTTGGTCTTGGTGAAAGTGGGGAAGTATGGCTGGGATGGACTTTTGGTTTGGAACCCTCAGCAGATTTAGATTGGCCTTGGACACCTGAAACAAAAAGGGTAGAAAAGAAGTATTGTATCAGCTGTCTAAGATGTATTAAAGTGCATATACTGATCCGTCACATTTCCTCAAACCAAGACGACTTGACAAAGGCACAGGAAGGAAGTGACACCACAAGTTGGTCTACGGTCTTTAGTAATGATCAGCTTTTTAAAGCTGAAAATGTACTGCACTCTGCATGTGTATTACTTTTTACAACGCGGTGTGGGAATGTTTAGACACTGGATACATTTCCCATCAGGTTATCAGAATTCACAAATCTGGATTAAAGCCAAAAGTAAATAACCTCAGTCCAATCAGTGAAACATGTTTAGACTTAAAGGACTCACAGATCTCATCCGAGTCGTCAGCACAGTCTGCATCACCATCGCAGAACTGCTCTAGAGGGACACACTCGTCTCCACGGAGACACGGCTTGGTGCCCGAGGGGCATCGTGGGTCGGTGGCGCAGCTAGTCTCATCAGTGAGGCGGAAACCCCGCCCACAGAGACACGTCCTTCCACCAGGAAACGCCAAGCACAGCTGAGCGCATCCACCATTTGCAAAAGAGCACGAATTGCTTCCTAAATGCACACAGCAGGAGATGATGGGGCCGTCAGCAGGTGAAGTACACTTAAAGCAAAGTATAAAAACAACGTGTGTGGATGTATAAAGGACTTTATTTACCCTTCTGACTGGGTTTAGAGAAAGCATTCATGTCCAGGACGTCAGTTTTCACCTCAAACCACAGTTTCATCGTCTGGTGATCCTCACTGAACCAGCACTTTGTGGAATCTGCACGGAATCGATTCGTTATCGAATTGAAATACGTAAACCATTACATTTCATAAATGAGCAGAATGGGAATTAAGCACCGCGTACCCGTCTTAGTGAGCCAGACGAGGACACTGTTGGCTAAAGCGAACGCCACAATAGGCTCCTCACTTCTCAAAACTTTATGTTCGGATCCATCGATTCCAACCGAGGCGATGAGTCCCAGACCTGCAGGACAAAGACTCGCTTTGCAGTGACCCGTTTTAGACCTTCAAACAGCTGCACTATAAATGTGAACCGCTTTATGAAAGTAAAAATAGAATGGATGTGACTGTGTTCTAATCCCACTGTACTGCAGAGCATCAGTCACATGCAAATTAAAGCCTTTTCATAGCACTGATTATTTACCCTTTAAAAATAAACCATTCATCACATTTCCCTGTAAATCACAAAACCACCCAAGCTCATCTTTGAGAATTCGATACAACAGCACATCACTCACTGGTGTCAGCCCAGTAAAGCCTGCGCCCATCATACGACAGGCTCAGTGAGACCGGATTAACGGCTCCGTCCCAAACCACGCTGCGGTTCCGTCCGTCCATGTAGGTGCACTCCAGGCGAGTTCCTGCTCCTTCCAGCTCAGCGTTACTGAAACACAGCCGGCCTGTTGGAGGATGCAGAGCGATGGAGCGCACCGTGCCTCCCTCAATGATCAGAGCAGTGTGTGTTCCGTCTGCTGAGCTCACATGCACTCCAGGCTGATCTCTGAAGCTCCAGAACACATTCAGTGCGACATAATCGACAGCCATGGCTGCCACGGAGCCCTTCTTCAGCGTGAACAGCGTGGCACGCCGGGATACCGCTGCCTCCTTGAGTTTATACGTGCCTAGAGAACCGGCAGCCGTGTCCCAGATGTAGAGCGTCTGCTCCCTCAGGACCAGGTCCAGCGCTGAAGCTGCCCTCACTTCCGGGAGGTCAAACCTCTGATGCACTGGCCAATCATGAAGACCAACACCTGACGTCCTGCTGTGTACGTACACCTGCAATAAGAATATAAAACCTGATTCATGTACAAGTCTACAACATCTCTACAGTATAACTGTGTGTGTGTGTGTGTGTGTGTGTGTGTGTGTGTGTGTGTGTGTGTGTGTGTGTACCCGTGATATTGAAGTAGGGGACAAGAGCAAAAGGAAAGTGGTGTCGCCTTCTGGTTTGGAGCAGGTCAGTCCATCATCCAGCTGGAGGTCAGGTGGACATTTACACACTGCTGTGAGTCCAGGAGCCAAGACACACAGATGAGAACATCGCTTCAACACACACGGGTTCTCAACACTCGGCTGCAGCAGGGGATGAATCACCTGTTTAAACAGAGGAGTACACTCGTTTTTCAGGAACGGTTCCCCTTGAACGCTGGTGCTCTCCAGTCTCCCCAGCTTTGGCGTCCTACAATTGTCCTCCAGTGCCGAGGCAGCCAACACCACCTCCCTGTGCTCGTGTACTTAAACAACTCAACACTTACCTTAAATCAGAGCTGAAACTATATTTGGAGACGTGAAACTAGAAATACCTCCTTTCCCCTTACGTGACCCCATCAGGACTTGCCTTAAGACTCAATGCTTGGCTGATCTGCTTGTGCAGAACCACTTGCTGCTTTCCTGTCGCCTTCTGAGCTTTCCGGATGGTTCCTCGGCGCGCGTCTGACCAATAAACAACATTTCCAAACACTGATGATGAGAATGGACTCCAGGTCTCCATCAGCTGCAGGATCTTTAAGAAAAACATGATTCAATATCAGAATTAAAGTAAACAATCGATCAAGCAGATAAACCTCAGGAAGAGGATGTTTTAGTTTACTTTAACATCATCTCCATCCAGCGTAGCCGATCCGATACAGTGCAGTTTCTCATCGGTCCAGTAGAGCCGATCCTGGAGAAGATCCACTGCTAATCCCATGGGCCACTGCAGAGGATGACGTACTAGCACTCGTCTGTCTGAGCCGTCCATCCCTGCTCTCTCGATCTGAGCTGCTGCCGTTTCTGACCAGAACATCACACTGAGGCAAACAGACGGACATCGTGTTCTTCATAGGGGAAAGTCTAATCAAGGAGTTATGACTAATCAAGGAGATGTACGAGACCTCACCCTTTTTGTGGTAGCAACACCAGCGAACGCGGATCATCTACATCATCTACAATGACCACAGGCTCCGCCCGAAAAACCTCCAACCCAACAGCTTTTATTTGTCCTCCTGATCCGTCCGTCCAGTACAGGTTCCTTCCCACCCAGTCCACTGCTACACACTCCGCCCTGACACCTACAAGGACACAAACATCAAACACCATCTCTTCCTCTTCAGTATACAAGTCACTATGCTGATTTCTAGGTGCACCTCGGAATAGAGCTCCTGCGCTCTCCCGGTCCAGTGTGGTCCACATCACGGCCCCAGAATCCAGGCTTATCCAGTACGCCTTCTTCTCCTTCCAGTCGTAATCCAGAGAGTGGATGGGTCGCTGTTCCGAGGCGAGAACCTCCAGCCTGGAGCCCGTGAGGTTCATGAGGAAGATGTCTGACTGTATAGAGGCCAACAGGTACGCCTCGTCTGAAACCACAAGGAAGGGCATGAACACGAGCCAGCTTATTCTATGATCACCTGACCACAGCAGTGTGCAAGTTAAATCAGAACCCGTGAGAACCCTCATTTGTCTTCACCTGTAGTCTTACAGCTGCGTCCGTCAACCTCCAGGACATACCCCTGATTACAGGAGCACTCGTACGAGCCGTCCGAGTTCATACAGGAGTGATCACACACGTCTGGAGTCTTCACACACTCATCCACATCCACGCACTCTGCACTGCCCCCTACTGGCTCATAACCTTTCCTGCACCAGCAACGCTACACACAGGATCAGAAGCAACAACCTTACAGACCAGAGATGCAACGTTAAAAATAAATATGTTTGAGGATGCTCATCTGAGAAAAAGTTCTCTCCATGACATCATAACAGATCTACAAACCTGAATACATTTATTAAAATTAAATCCACAATAGAATAAATAAATCAGACATTAAATAAACAGTGAATTAAACTCTGGCTCCTGATTGGCTGAGAACATCTGAGCGAGTACATGATGAGATGTTTCCACATACTGTACATGGGTTAAAGTACTGTATATAAAGCAGAAGGCTTACTGGTCCACTGGGCGTGCTGTAGCAGTCATGCGCACACTGCAATTGGTCAGAACATGCGTCACTCGCGCAAGCTCCGCCCTCATCAGACTCATCTGCACAGTCTGCGTTACCGTTACAGAGCAGTGAGGGGACCAAACACTCCAAACTGCTGCACTGGAACTGATCAGGAGGGCAAGACGCGGCAGGTTCACCTGTCACACACACAGTTTTACACTATGCATGCTTTATTTGCATTTAGTTTGGATTGTCCTGCAGCGACTCGAGTGTGTGACTCACATCCAGCTTCATCGCTCTCGTCTCTGCAGTCTTTGGTGCCGTCGCAGCGCCAGCTCTGAGGAACACACTGAGGCCGAGACGCACATCGCCACTGAAACTCTCCGCACTGCTGTACAGACTCTTCACAGTTCTACACACACACACACAGGATGTGAGTTCTGGACAAACATGAAGATCAACACCGTTAACCAGCCGAGACTAAACACCTGAGAGAGGGTCACCTGTTCATCAGACATGTCCCGGCAGTCTCCATCTCCGTCACAGATCCACTCCTGCAGCACACACTCCTGCGTGTTTAGGCAGCGAGTCTGATCATCGGGACACTCCACCAGTGAGACACACCCATCCTCGTCCGAGCGATCCGGGCAGTCTGGGTCACCGTCACACCGCACGCTGAGGGACACGCACTGACCGCTCCGGCACTGGAAGTCTGCACTGCCACATCTCTCGTCGTCTAGACGGAGAAAAAGTGGTTAGAACCAGAAACGTTGAGCCGCACTTAAAACTCTAAACGTGAGCGTTACGTCACCACAATCAGCTTCATCACTGCCGTCTTCACAGTCGTCTTTTCCGTCACACACCAGCCCTGAAGAAAGGCAGAGCTTTTTGTTGCAGCGATGGAAGCAGCCATCGTCCGGGTTAAAACAGCCCACTTCGTCCGATCTGTCCTGGCACTGAGCCACACCGTCACACAGCTGCTTCTTCCCGATACACAGTCTCCCATGAGCACACTGGAACTGCCCTGATCACACACACACACACCACAGGGGAGTTAAACAACAACAAGACTCTCCTTGCAGAGCCTTCACTACACACTCACCGATGCTGCACTCTGAGGGACACTCGTCTTCATCAGAGCCATCAGTGCAGTCGTTCTCTCCATCACACACATGCAGATGAAGAACGCAGCCGGATTTGTCTTTACACTGAAAGAATCCGAGCGAGCAGCGATGTGGTGCCTGGCCGCTCACTCCGGACCCTAAAGAGAGGAGGAACATTGTGATGTGGAGATCAGTAAGGTGGAGAACATCTTCAGAACTCCATGAGGAAGAACCTGCAGCCACAAAGAGCCTCGACGGATCAGATCAGGACACCATTAATCAGAATAATGGTGAAGGCAAAATCTCACATTTACACGAGAACATCCCATTACGTCATTAAAACAGGTGGGTGTGGCGTTACAGTGGAGGACGCTGGGATATTTGGGGGTAAAACTAGAGTAGATTAAATTTACATCTTCAACCGCATGTTGCATTAAGATGTTTTTAAAACAAAATATAGGAAAACATTAGAAAAATGGGAAAACCAATACATCCATTCATCTAGGAACAAAACTAGGGACTGTGGAGGCCATTTTTACAACCACACATACACCTTCACACACACACAGTACAGGCTAATCGGGAACGCCAGTTAGCCTAATCCGCATGTCTTTGTGGGAGGAAACCGGAATACCCGGAGGAAACCCACCAAGCACGGGGAGAACATGAGGTGGGACTCGAACCTGAACCCTGAAGGTGCAAGGCCACAGTGCTAACCACTACACCACCGCATGCCAACAACAGATCAGATTAATATAACAAAACTGGGGTTTGCACAATAAAAGCTTTCCCAGTTGAGAAAGGTGTGTGTGCTGCACAAAGCTGACACACACACACACAGAGAGAGAGAGAGAGCAGTCCCTGAAACAACAGATTCACATTTCTAGACTCTAAATATTTAGATTTGGTACAATTTAAAAATCTCTTCTTTATAAAGCTTCATCACATTAAACATCACTGGACCTGTTGCTGTAAATTCAGTAAATAAATAAATGCTGATATTATTCCCTCCTGCACAGACTGAGGCATGAGATCTGACCCGAGTCTCTCTCTCTCACACACACACACACACACACACACACACAGTGTGACCTGACCTGAGAGAAGAGCACAGAGGGTCCAGGCCGCGATGCTCAGCGTCCAGAACTCCCGCCACACCCGCACCGCGCGCGCCTCCCGCCACACCCGGACCTCCCGCACCGCGCGCATGGCTGCTGCTGCTGCTGCTACAAACACAGGCCCGGAGCACGCGCCGCTCATTTATAGCCTCCCGCACGCGCCGCTCGGAATTAACACCGCTACATAATTACTGATTACACTGATGATGGAGATAATAGCGGGACAGTTACCTTCATTTACACTTACACACACACACACACACACTTATATATAAACACTTCAGCGTGTGTCTTCTACCATGAAAAGTGTAGCTGAAAAGTTTTCCTTTAAAATACATCATAAATAGATAAAAGCTAGTGTATCTTTATTAATATGATTTAATATTTTCTCGGTTATTAACTAATATAATTTAGTGACATAAAGCTGAAGCTGATGAGGGGGAAGGTTTAGTACTGCTGATTAATTAACCGAGTGACATCTAGCGGTCAAAGGGAAGAAGTTCAGCTATTAATACACGTGCATGCATTAACTAATAAATTACTGTAATAATAATAATAATAAAATGTTCTGATGGGATATTCCTATGTATTATAAAACATTACATCTTCAGGATTGAAGTTTGATTCCCTCCTTGGGTCTGTGTGTGTGTGTGTGTGTGTGTGTTTCAGTGTTCCCCCTGTGCTTGTTGGGTTTCCTTAGGGTACTTCAGCTCCCCTCCACAATGCAAATTAGGTTAATAAGTGTGTGAGTGTATGTGCTTGTGTCCCATGTGATGGACTGGCACCCTGTCCTGAGTGTTACCCCACCTTGTGCCCATGATCTATAATACTGAGTGGGTCCCCCTTGTACCACATACCTTTCTTTTATAACCATCATTAACCTTTTCCTCATTTTCACCTACGGGAACTCTTCTGTTGGATCGGACTACACGGGCCAGCCCTTACACCCCATGTGCATCAGTGCACCCCCGCCCCATGACCGATCGCTTTCGGTATATATCCTGACCACTGCAGTCCAAAAACATCCCACAAGAGCCGCAGTTTTGGAGTTGCTCTGACCCAGTACCTTTATCCATCACAGATTATAGCTTTTTTCACAGTAGCTACATTTTCAATATCTCCTTATAATGACGGCTGGAAGTGTGTGTCATATACTGTATTAGGCACCAAGTAAAACCTTTTCCCTGAACTTGATGTGTTGGAAGCAGAAGACAAGGCTGGCCCGTGTAGTCCAGTCCAACAGAAGAGGTACTGTAGCTCAAATTAATGAGAAGGTTAGTGGTGGTAGTGATCAAGAGGTGTCAGAACACACAGTGCATCACTGTTATGTTGGTATAAGAGGGACAGACTCAATATTAGACAGGTGGACATAATGTTATGGCTGATCGGTTGGTATTGACTGCATTGTTTCTTTACTGGTTTGAAGGTTATAAATGTGTGTTGCTGTTTATTGGACCGGTGTGCAGTGTTCTCAGGACCCGCTCCGGAACAAGTGCTTAGTAAACACAAAGAAGACCTTGAAATTCAATTTAATTCAGTTTTATTTGTATAGCGCAATTGTCATTGTCACAAAGCAGCTTTACACAATCAAAAGAATTATTTAATTTTGTATGGAATGTAATCAAAATGTTCAGATAGTCCCTGATGAAGCCGAGGGTGACAGTGGCAAGGAAAAACTCCCTGAGATGGTAATAGGAAGAAACGTTGAGAGGAACCAGACTGAACAGGGAACCCATCCTCATCTGGGTGAAATGAAACTCACGCAGAATTGGTGTAAACACAGTTCCTATTCTTTACACTTAAAATGTCCAGTCTGTTGCTGGTGTGACTGTGTGTACTGATGTTGTTCTAGATACTGAAGCAGTCTGGTGTGTTTCCCATCATCAGCACTACCAGCTCCTACATCTGCCATGTTGAATCGACAGAACGTGTTGTTCAGACGTACACAAGTTTCCACTCCTGCTCCTACACAGTCCGCTATCCTGGGAAAGTTGTTCTTTTGTCCGGCTGCTGAGGTGCGACCCGTTTCCTTCACCACAGAATACTGGCCCTGGTTATACATGATGATGTGTGTGTGTGTGTGTGCGTGTGAAATGATAGGTCTGACATGACTTATCTTCCCATTGCACAAAGAGATAAGCAGACCCTTAAGCGCGCGCACACACACACACACACACACACACACACACACACACAAACACACAAAGTCCCTCCACCTGCTCTGAGAACCTGGCTGTGCTTGGTGTTGTTTTTTCACTTCTCCTTTGCGAAGCCGGATGGGAGTGTGTCGAGTGAGTTGCAAGAGGTAAAAACACACACACACACACACACATTTACACATTTCTTCAATAAGTCAAACTTCCTCCAACATTAACATTCAGCCGTTACAGGGTGATGAGTGGCAGCGCGGGGCACCCAAAAATAGACCTAATCACCACACACACACACTCATACACACACATACACACGCATGCAAGCATGGGCATTAAGCATGACTGTGCAGTCTGGGTGTGTGCCAGAAAGTTCATTTCACACACCCTGATGTGTAACTTCAACATGTCAACACAAAAAACCACAAATTTCCCTTAGCATGCTTGTAAATGTGTGTGTGTGTGTATGAGAGAGAGAGAGAGAGAGGGAGAGAGAGAGGGAGAGACCACCCTCCCCTGTATATCTCCAGCATTCTGTTCTTCACTACAGGACGAGGAGAGGGAGGAGAGGATGAAGCAGCGGCTGGTGAGGAAGAACCAGCCAGTGAGTTACAAGGAACAGCTATGAAGGGAACAGCACTCATCCTGCTTTCAGTCGCCGTCATGACAGGTACCACACACACACACACACACGCACACACACACACACACACACACACACCTCTACACTGTCAACCATGGTGTTGTGATCATACTATTGTTTAAACCCTGTGTGTGCAGAACTTAATATATGTTGCATGTATATACTGTTCAGGTAAGTGTAAACTTTAAAAAGGTGTGTGTGTCTGTGTGTGTGTGAGTGTCAGAGGTACAGCGCAGGAAGTGATGCGGTGTCCCGGGGTCTATGATAGAAGATCCTGTCATGCTGTGTGTGTGGGAGGGGAATATTCTCTCTCCTCTGTCGTTGTATCCGTCACGTGTGATGTGCTTGTGTATGTGGAAGAGGGCGGATAGCGCTTTACCTCGAGACAGAGGTTGTTTTCATGTGTGTCAGAGGAAACGCGTGTCTTTACATTCCCTGGCTGGGTGTATGATTCAAGATGGGAACACAACTAACGCTATAAAATAAATGGGCGGGGCAGGAGTGGAGGGTGGAGGGCGGGGTTCAGGCAGCTGATGGATCAGTCTCTATCTCTGCTTATCTTCCTTGTTATTTCTGCCTGCACGTGTCCCTATCTGTCTACAGATGTTGTAGCTGGGGTGGATGTATGTGTCACTTGCCACCAAAACGCCACCTGTGATGACAAGACGGACGGCTCTGGAGGGAAAGTGTGTAACTGCATGTACGGCTTCGTGGGAAATGGCAGAACCCACTGCCAGGGTAAGCGGCATTGCTCAACTTCCTACAACATCCTCATGACTTCCTGTAGCATCTTAACGACCTTATGTAGCATCTTAACGACCTTATGTAGCATCTTAACGACTTCCTGTAGCAACTTAACAACCTTCTGTAGCATCTTAACGACGTTCTGTAGCATCTTAACGACTTCCTGTAGCATCTTAACAACCGTAGCATCTTAACGACTTCCCGTAGCATCTTAACAACCGTAGCATCTTAACAACTTCCTGTAGCATGTTAACGACATCCTGTAGCATGTTAACGACTTCCTGTAGCATGTTAACGACTTCCTGTAGCATGTTAACGACTTCCTGTCGCATCTTAACGACCTTATGTAGCATCTTCACGACTTCCTGTAGCATCTTAACAACCTTCTGTAGCATCTAAACGACGTCCTGCAGCATCTTAACAACTTCCTGTAGCATCTTAACAACCTTCTGTAGCATCTTAACGGCTTCCTGTAGCATCTTATCGACTTCCTGTAGCATCTTAACGACTTCCTGTAGCCTCGTGACAACCTCCTGTAGCATCTTATCGACTTCCTGTAGCATCTTAACGACTTCCTGTAGCCTCGTGACAACTTCCTGTAGCATCTTATCGACTTCCTGTAGCATCTTAATGACTTCCTGTAGCATCTTACCAACCTTCTGTAGCATGTTAACGACTCCCTGTAGCATCTTAACGACTTCCTGTAGCATCTTAATGACTTCCAGTAGCATCTTAACAACTTCCTGTAGCATCTTAACAACCTTCTGTAGCATCTTAACAACTTCCTGTAGCATCTTAACGACTTCCTGTAGCATCTTAACGACTTCCTGTAGCATCTTAACGACATTACGTCTCATTTTAACAGCTGAGTGTCCATTTTTGTATGATTTCTGTTAAAGTTTATGAGCTTGGGCCTATTCCGTTTTAACAACCTCAGCCATGTTTAATACCAACCCTTATCAACAAAAATATATTTTTTTCTAAATTTTCTGGGTATAAATAAAACCACTTCAGTGACTTGTTTGCTTTGAATTATGAGAATGTTATTCATTGGCTAAAATGTAATTATTTTACTGATAACGCGATGATGGTGTTTCTCAGATAAAGACGAGTGTAAGCTGGGGCGGATCTGCGGCGATCACAGCCGCTGTCACAACACCTACGGGAGTTACTACTGCACGTGTACGTCGGGTTACAGCCCCACCAACAACCTGGCGGTGTTCATCCCTAACGACGGCACATACTGCCACGGTGAGTCCCATTAACTATGAGACTGAACTCTCTGAGGTGTGACGTCACCCAAACCGCCAGGGTTCATGATGTACGTAGTGATTATATATATATATATACTGTAGATATGTAGCTTGACATATAGATGGCGCTATAAACCATTTCTACAATTAGACATTTGTACTGATTTTGAGATTGAAATCGTCCTACGACATGGGCAGACAATTTATTAGACTTTATTAGAGTGTGTGTGTGTGCGTGCGTGCCTTGTTACAGATGTGGATGAGTGTGTTGTGGACGGGGTCTGCGGTGAGGGCGGTGTGTGTATGAACACAGACGGCGACTTCTCCTGCACGTGCGGAACCGGATACACGGTTCAGAACGGATTGGAACCATTCCAACCTCACACACACACCTGCAAGAGTGAGGACTTTCTCTCTCTCGCACACACACACACACACCTGTTGAACTAAAAACTCACTTTTGGTATGTCATTACTTTTGGTAACACATGTGATGTGTGTGTGTGTGTGTGTGTGTGTCTTCAGTGGTAGATTGCGGTCCCCCTCCTTTTGTCCCTCATGCTGTCCATGTCACTCCGCTCCTCACACATTATGGCAGCATGGTGCAGTTTGCCTGCGCAGACGGTTTCACCGTGACGAGCGGAAACACCGCGGCCGTCTGTGGCCCTGATGGACACTGGAGCTTTCCCAGCATGCACTGCGAAGGTAAATAAAAACAACAACTACTACAGTAAAAGTGTAAAAAAAAAAAAAAGAGGACAAAAGTATAGACTGCGTTAGAGTGCAGAGTGTGATGTTTGTGTGATAAAAGTCGTTGGAGCCACATACACACTCTCCATCGGCTATAAAAGGGGTGGAGCTTAGATTGCATTTGATCAGCCAATCACAAGCCAGATCATAATGTTTGGCAAATATCGCTAGTTTGATTAGCAGTAAATGTTATCAACACTACACTAACCAACTGTACACACCAGTATTTTACTGTAACACACACACACACACACACACTCAGTGTTTCTTATATACTGTACACTCCCGTGTTAGCATCACCCCTCCAGCGACAGGAATTAGCCTTAAATAGCTGGTTAGCGGTTATGTCGATGACGTATGTCCAAGTTTTATGTTTTAACAATTAATAACAACTTTTACAAAATTACAAAATGAGTGTGTGTGTGTGTGTGTGTGTTTTCAGAGGTAGACTGTGGAATTCCCCCTTCATTCCCTCACGCAGAACCATTGTGGAACGGGGTCAGTAACGTGGGTTCAGAAGTGCGTTACCGGTGTGTGGAAGGTTTTTCTAACCCCAGACCCGAGAACGTGAGTGTGTGTACGAGCAGAGGAACGTGGAGCCTCGTGCACTTCCTGTGTCAAGGTAGTTCTTGCGGTTTGTTTTTACATGGATTATATTTACACTGAATACAGTTTATACTGAACAGCCTGAGCAATGTGTGTGTGTGTGTGTGTGTGTGTGTGTGTGTGTGTGTCTTTTAGAGATCAGCTGTGGTCCTCCACCTACTCTCCTCCATGCTGTAGTATTATGGGATGGCAGGAGCACTATAGGCTCTAGAGCTCTTTATGAGTGTGAAGCGGGATATCGCAGTGTGGGAACAAGGAACGTGTCGGTGTGCGACTCTCACGGGCGCTGGACAGATCCTGACATCACATGCAAAGGTGCGTTGCTGTTTTTACCGTGTCCTCATCCTCTTACCCTCTGGAACATGGTCAGAGGCTAAATACTGAAACATAGACTGGGCCACTGATCAGCAGTTTGGACAGAAGCAGTTCTGCGGTCTAGAGAGAGCTGATTGGCCGAGCTCTCTCAGAGGGGAGGGATGAGAGGTACTTCGTGCTCCCACATTAATCACGGCTCTACAGCCAATCAGGGGCGTCTGTGAGCTCACGCAAGCGGAAGGGGCGGATAGCGCTGTCCTCCGAGTGTGTTACTCCGCCTCCAATGGTGCGTGAGCGAGCAGTACGAAAAGATGCGGTCGGCTGGCGTCACGTGGTTCGGAGGAAACTACTACCACTCAGTCGGCCCTCCCGACTGAGTGGTAGTAGTAGCCTTAATGTGGGAGCCCCCTAGTGACGGGGAGGAATTGGACACGACTAAATTAGGGAGAAAATCTGGGAAAAATAATTATAAAAAAGATTGGTATAAAAGACTGGCGAAATCAGACAGGTGCAGAGTCAGTGGCCAAGGACTGATAGTGGGATAGGATCATTGGAAAAGGAAGAAGGGAAAAATCAGAGGCAGGAAGAAAGACAAAGCAATGATCAGAAAAATGGCCAACTTGTTTAAAGTTCGTGACGCACCATCTAAAGTCAACCCGGGGGAAGAGGGGCGTCACCGAGAGGACATTGTAATTAAATTAGTATTGAAACAAGCACAGACAGTTTCTGTTTTTGAACTCTGGGCAGCACTCTCTCTCTCTCTCCCGCTCTTTCTCTCCCTCTCTCTGTCTATGCAGAGATCCGATGCTCTGACCCCCCTGTGCTGCCCCACGCTGGCCGGGTGTGGGACGGCAGTGTACGTGTTAACAGCTTTGTACTGTATTACTGTAAGGAAGGATATTATCCTGCACTGGGAGGAAATAAATCAGTGTGTACTGAGAACGGTTCATGGAGCAGAGCGACTCTGTTATGCCGAGGTAACATCGCCGTTACACAGTTACCTTCTTACTGGTTTCCATTGGTTGCTTCATTAGTGCAGCATCAGGTCTTTTACACAACTGGGTGTGTGCACTTTATTAGTGTCTCTGTTTCACTGCAGAATTTGTCAGGTTGGGGTTTGTCACAAAATTGTCTTACATTTTCCCCTTATAATTCTGCACTTTAAATAAGCCATGTAGTGTCTGTTCCACAGTTAGATCACTGTTGTCGTTGTTCTAAAGTCTGTTCCCCATACAGTCTGAAGATGAGTGTGATTTTTTTTTTGTGTGTATAACCATCTGCAGAGACCCGATGCTCTGACCCGCCTGTGCTGCCCCACGCTGGCCGGGTGTGGGACGGCAGTGTGCGTGTTAACAGCTCTGTACTGTATTACTGTAAGGAAGGATTTTATGCTGCACTGGGAGGAAATATATCAACATGTATTAATAACGGTTCATGGAGCAGAGCGACTCTGTTATGTCGAGGTAACATCACCAGCAAGTCTGAGTTTACTAGGAGGGAAATATTTCACATAGAACTAAAATTGATCAAATTAACCTTCTTGATGCGTCACATTCTTCACCTTTTAATTATATACAATGAACCTTTCAGTGAGTCTACTTTACTACTAGTCACATAGTATGTTAGTTGTCTAACGCTGTACCAGTTAAACGATTCCACAGTCATGAACAATCAGCTTCTAATCATCTCTGTTCCACAATTAGCATTTCATCATGTGTTACACACTCCACTGGTTGTGTTTTCAATCTTATCACACTTTCCATCTGCAGAGATCCGATGCTCTGACCCGCCTGTGCTGCCCCACGCTGGCCGGGTGTGGGACGGCAGTGTGCGTGTTAACAGCTCTGTACTGTATTACTGTAAGGAAGGATATTATCCTGCACTTGGAGAAAATAAATCAGTGTGTACTGAGAACGGTTCATGGAGCAGAGCGACTCTGTTATGCCGAGGTACCGTCTACAAATGCATTGCTGGTATTTTCTTAGATAGTAAATATATACACTGATCAGCCATAACATTAACACCTCCTGCCCTTTATGGTGTGGTTCCCCTTGTCCTGCCCAGCCAGCTCTGACACTTGTACTTCACTGGATCTCTGAAGGGGTGTGTGGTATCTGGCACCAAGCTGTCAGTAGCAGATTCTGCTAGTCATGAGGTGAGGCCTCCGTGGATCAGAAATGTTTCTCCAGAACGTCCCACAGACACTTGATCGGATTGGGAGCTGGAGAATTTGGAGGTCAAGACAACACCTTAAACTCTTTGCCATGTTCCTCAAAGCGTTTCTGAATGGTGTATGCATTGTGTCAGTGCTGAAAGAGGACACTGTGACCCGGAAACACTGTCTCCATGAACTAGGTGGTACGTGTCCTCATGTATGGCAGGACCAAAGGTTGTCCAGCAAAACATGGCCCAGAGCATCACATTGCCTTCACCTGCCCTCCTTCTTCCCATATTGCATCCTTGTTCCCATCTTTTTCCCAGGTGAACGCATTACACACACCTGGCCGTGCACCTGATGTAAAAGAAAACATCAGACCAGACCACCTTGTTCCATTGTTCTGTGGTCCACTTCTGATGTTCACACGCCCACTGTAGGAGCTTTTGGAAGAGGACGCAGGTCAGCATGGGCAGCCTGACCACTCTGCAACAAACTGAGATGGACTGTATGTTATGACTCCTTTCTATCAGAACCAGCGTACAGTTTTTTAGCAATTTGAGCTACTTCTGTGGAGTCAGACCAGATGAACTCCCCACGTTCTTCAATGAGCCTTGGCCACCAATGACCCTGTCGCCAGTTCACTGGTTTTTCCTCTTTGGGGCACTTTTGGAAGGTACTAACTCCTGCAGACTGGGAACATCTCACACATGAGCTGCTGTTTTGGAGATTCTCTGACCCGGTCACCGTTGAGTGGTTGTAATGTTATGGTTGATCAGTGTATTAGTAGTGTATTAGTGTTATACTTTAGCAGTTGAATGTGTGGTACATGAGCTGAAGATAATGGCTCTGTTACACACTTAGCATTTTGTGTTATTTCATTATATTTATTACTCTCTGGCACATGAGGCCTGGATTTGTGACTTTTTTGTAAACCTATGACACTCTCTGTCTATGCAGAGACCCGATGCTCTGACCCCCCTGTGCTGCCCCACGCTGGCCGGGTGTGGGACGGCAGTGTGCGTGTTAACAGCTCTGTACTGTATTACTGTAATGAAGGATTTTATGCTGCACTGGGAGGAAATATATCAACATGTGTTAATAACGGTTCATGGAGCAGAGCGACTTTGTTATGCCGAGGTAACATCACCTCTAATCACAGAGTTCCTCAGTTCCTCACTGTACCTGTGTTGGTATGTGCTCAGCTTTAATGTTACACATTAAAGTGTGTGTGTGTGTGTGTGTGTGTGTGTGTGTGTGTGTGTGTGTGTGTGTGTGTGTGTGTGTGTTTGTGTGTGTGTGTGTGTGTGTGTGTGTTCAGAGGTGGAGTGTGGAACCCCCCCATCATTCCCTCACGCAGTAATGTTGTGGGATGGAGTCAGTAATGTGGGTGCAGAAGTACGTTATGAGTGCGCTGATGGTTTTTATAACCCTGGACATCAGGACGTGTGTGTGTGTACGAGCAGAGGAACATGGAGTCTCATACACTTCCTCTGTCAAGGTAGTACTCATCATTTCTATTCATATTAGACTAAACGTAATTACTTGAATGAGGTATAAGTGTGTATAGTATATAGTGTATGTGTGTGTATTGGTTGTGTGTGTGTTTAGAGGTAAACTGCAGCGAGCCCCGTTCTGTCCCTCACACACTGATGGTATGGAACGGCAGCACCACCTTCGGCTCTGTGGCTCAGTATAAGTGTGAAGCCGGATATCGGAGTGTCAGTGCAGGAAGTGTGTCTGTGTGTGGCTCTGACAACCAGTGGACTGCTGTACAACTTCACTGCGAAGGTACACACACACACACATATTCACACTGCTCTGGATAACACTGATACCACACAAGCGCTGTGTCCACATGTTCCTCCTTTGCAGTGTCCTGTGGTCCAGTCCCGGTCCTGCAGAACGCAGAGGTTCTATGGGAAAACGGCACCATCGCCGTCCATCACTGCGTTACAGGTTACTACAGACATTCAGGAAGTGACATATCGGTGTGTGACCCCACAGGAAGATGGCGGCTGGCCACCATGCGCTGCAGAGGTAGAACAACATGTCGTGTGCACCATATGCATCTTCATTAGTTGACATAGTCATTTACATTTTATTACTTTAGTCTGTTTTTCTCTTTCTGCTGTGCTGGAACAGAGATGACGTTCAGCGTTCAGGGTTTGACCGTGATTAATGAGAAATGTCTTCACTGGAGGACGTCTGCAGAAACACATGGCTACAAACAGCAGTACAAAGTGAGTAACACATGCATACTGTATACACACACACGAAACATATGCTAATATAACGCAAATAAATAATTTTTTTTGGATGGTGTGTGTGTAGGTGGTGTTTATTGGCGTGAGGGATTTCGATCCCTCGTTCACTGATCGGCAGACGAAAGTGTTTGTCTTGTCAGCGTTACATCCGACTGTGTGTTTAAACCTGCAGCCCATCACTAACTACACCATCACTGTGACGGAACAGGAGACTGGAGACACGGCTACTGTTACTGCCAACACCAGCATACACGGTACACACACACACACTTTGCTATAAACTATTATTAATTTACAGATAGGGCCATGACCAAACCCCTGTTTTGTTTCTTTGTAGCTCCGCCTACTCCTGAGATTGGGTACAGCGAGGTTGATCACCACCGACCGACCCTACGATTACGAAGAGTCACCAGCACACTGGACGCGATTTGGTGAGAAGTTATATAGAGCGTTTCAGTATATATAGTTTTCACAAAAACACACTTTGACACCTCCCAGGAACCACCCTAATCCAACAGATGAAGACTCCTCTAAAGTGACCAATTGGTTGCAATAAAGTTTGTAAAAAATGTAATTGGCTCAAAAACGTAATCAAACCCATTTTTGCATAATAATATGTGACCGTGTGAATATCAGTGAATAAACATGAACATCGCTGTGTGTGTGTGTGTGTGTGTGTTAGTGTGTATCAGGTGATCGTCTTACCCGTGGTTGACGTCTTGGTGTTCGACTGCAGCTCGTCTCGTGCCTCCAGTGACGAGTACATCGCGGCTCAGCTGCAGCTCCGTGAGCTCGGCGTGGAGCTGAACTTCACGCTGGGGAACCGAAAGCACTATGGTCCCTTCTACAACGCTCCGCTGGAGAACGGCCGAGATTACTACATCATCCTGCGCACCGTCTGCACCTGGGGGAAGGTAACCTTTGCTTGGAGAATTATTGTTCATTATGTAGTTATCATCTATGTTCATACGTCCGCATACGTTTTATGATTCATCCTAATTCAGTTGATATTTTCATGATGTCGTGTTAGCTGTAAGTCTGGTGTTTTTCAGGTGAGAAAGCAGTCTTGTGTTATCTGGGCCAAAGCCATAGGTCAGACTTTTCTTGTCCTTGTTTTGTTTTTTGGTTCTTGTAGATTGTAGTGTGTTTTCTCTATTATTTTTACACAAGTCTGCTTATATTCAGGCGCCTTCTACGCTACCAGGATCTCAGCTCTGGCGACGTTCGGCTTCATCGCCGCTCTGGGTTTCTTTGGCTCGACGGTTTACTGCTGCTGCTGGTCAGACTCTGAGTTTATTCTTTCTAATGCGCCCTTGTCCACTTCTCCAAGGGAGTAAAGAACATGTTGTCCTTTTTTAACATCCGTCTCAGGGCGCACGCACACATACACTCACACATACACTCACAATCACACGCTCATTCACACACCAGGCAACAGTGCTAATCACTAAACCACTCAGTACTAGTTAACAATGGTCTTTGTATTAAAGCAGCTTTACAATACCAAAAATGTATAAATCATAGTTTAACTGTACAATTTATAGTTGTACATTATAGTTTTATTACACTTTATCCTGTATTCAGGGTCGCGGGGAGGCTGGAGCCTATCCCAGGAGACTTGGGGCACATGGCGGGGTACACCCTGGAAGGGGTGCGAATTGATCACACATATTCATGTACTGTATACGTCCACTGTTAGCCTAATCTGCATGTGTTTGGAATGTGGGAGGAAACCAGAGTACCCAGATGAAACCCAGAAACACACGGCTACAAACAGCAAGTGACTAATACATGCAGACACACACAGAGACAGACATTTAATCAAGCACAGGGAGAACGGGTATCGAACCCGGACCCTGGAGGTGCGGGGCCACACAGTGCTAACCACTAAGCCACCGTGCTGCCTACAGAAATGTGCGCTTAACGTAATTCATGCTGCCGGTCAAAACCTGGGTACGATATTTATTTATATTATCACCAAACCAGTGAAATAGCAAGAGCTGTATCAGACTACCTGAATACGGACTTGATTTACATTAAGCGACGTCCATAAAAAGGCTTATATCGCTGTTTTACGCTACTTAAAGAAAGCTTAAATATTGTGTTACAGTACTTCCTTCGTAAAGTAAGGTGAGGATTAAACTAAGAAAAAATGGGAAGCGAACAAGGGTGCAATAAATACACGACTGAGGAAAAAAGATATATAAATATGCCATATCTCTGTAGTGATCTCTCTCTCTCTCTCTCTCTCTCTCAGGCTTTGGAAAGCACACAGATTTTAATAAAACATGTATTGCATCTTGTTTATTTTTTTAATTGTGTTAATTACTTCTATTTGTATTGTTATTTACAATAAAAAATATTTCTAAAAATGTTTTTGCCCTCAGTGTGATCTGTATTAACGTTCCTTTATATATTTTCATTACAATATGTTTTTTTATGTGATTTACAAGTATAACTCATTAACACAGACACAGGCTCGGTCGCATCCCAAACCCATCCTCACTGTATTGTAAGGGGCTTTGGCAGAATACTCAGTCACTCCGACACAGAACGCGTCCTATTTAGTACACTAACACTGGGATTGGGACGCAGCCGTGTCGGCGCGCGCTTCGGCGCGAGCGTGGTGAGGACAGTGAAATCCTGTCAGAAAGTGAGATGAAAGTTAGCATTGCAGCTAACAAATTCATGAGGAAGAAATAATTAAGGTCTTTCACTTTTGTGTTCGAGTGTTTATGTTTTCTTTTCTATCTTTAGTTATATTTACACATAACTTTTATATGATGGTGCTAATACAAAAATAAGCATCTTTATTTAACCAGATAAACCTGGATAGCTGATTTGTTCCAGTTACTTTTACTGTAGGCCTTCATGACAATTAATTCAGACTATTGTTCCATTTATTTACCTCAGAATATAAATTTTTAAACAAAGTTTATTTTTTTCTAAATATGGATGTGAAACATGGATCTGAGTATTAAAGTCCACTGTGATTTACAGGGTGTTCACCGTGATCCATGTTCTCAGCTGTGAAGTTCAGGGCTGTTGACTATAACTATGAGGTAAAAACCTAATGTTTTACAGATTAGAAATAATATACAGCGTTACCTCGGGATACGATTCGAGCCGAGTTCTGAAGGTGAAATCTCTTATTGTGAAATGCATTTTCCCATAGGAAATAATGTAAATACAGATAATCTGTTACAACCACTTAAAAATATTATCAATATTAGTATTGCTTATAAAAAAATAACTCATTAACAAAAGATGTGAATTAAGTAAAATATTAAATAAATAGACATTAAACATCACTTAACCTTAATTTATGATTCCTAATATATGCCTATATAACTACTAATATACTTACTTTTATGTAATCCAAGGAGACAAGGGGTGTTCAAGTCAAACTGGGACATATGATGACATTTCCAGTCAATGAAGATGTACATTTGAATGGTGTAAAAGTCTGAAAGGAGGCCATACGTGCCTGAATGATGATCCCAGCCGAAGTGGCTCAAAGCCCGCGGCAGTTATTCCTGTGCACATTTAACCGATGATCCTTGAAAATCCACATCGCGGAAGAGACGCATCTGTCTGTGTGTGAACTGTACACACAATCATTCACCATCATCAACATTACAGGAACTCAGCTGGCAGTTATTGCTGCATCTGCCGTACAGTCCTGACCTCACTCCAAGACATTTCTACATGTTTTGGCCATTAAAGGAGTTCTTGAGAGGCCAGGCAGTCTGATCATGGCCTCCAGTGTACTGAGAAAACTTTCTACCATGATGTTGTCCAAGCACTTGTAAAATGCTCGGATAAGTACATTAGTGTAGTAGAGGATTATAGAGAGAATTTTTATTCTCAGAACTGTCTTCTATTAATCTGCACAATCAAAAGTCCCACTTTGACTTGAACGCCACTCATCATTGTGTCAGTTGTGCGGTGTAAGTAAATACACATCTATAGCTATGTTACAGTCATTCACTTACCCGTACATGGTTAGTGAGGAGTCTCTGGGATCTGTTCATGTTTTGCTTTCTAACAATAATGTGTAATAAATGACTTTGTAAATCTCTGGACAGGCTTCAGTCAGGCACAGGATGATGATGAGTTCACTGATGCTCCCGGTTCCTGTTGAGCTGGAGAATAACATCTACACACACTCGGGGAGGCTGCAGGATGATTCGTACCGCAGGCCGTGGTCTGGTCAGGAAATCACTAGAAATCCTAGTGTCTCTTTTAGTCACATAGAAAACCCCTTACACATGCACATTACTTCTGATTAACTAATGATCAATTAAACTGCGTAACAGTTCTCTCATTCATATCTGTCTCTTACAGGAAGTTTAGGCACCCTGTATAAACTGGAATTGACAGGCTCTGTGTTAGACTGTGTGAAGACTGAGCTTTGTCCGGTGGAGTGTGTGGAACGGTACGTTCTGGAGTCATCTTGGAGTGTCTTGGAGTGATCAATATCAGTCTAACTAGGTGTGTGTCTGCAGGTTTACAGTGTGCACAGGGAACTTAGGAGAGGATGTGGTGCCGAGCTCTAACCCTGCGTCTCCGAGGTGTGTGGATTCTCAGGACGCTCGCTGCCTGCTGAACGGAGGAGAGAGAGCAGACGAGCAGGACGAGTGGACGGAGACATTTCCTGAGGTTGATGTGAACTCAGTCTACTTGAGTGAGCGAGGTCAGCACTGCAACATTTACACATGTAACACACAGGTAACAGGTGTCTCAGAGAGAATGCTTTCTGAAGTAGTTGTGATGGATATTAACGTCTTGCGTCCTGATGCCGCAGTGTTGAGTATCTTCCATCTTTCTGTCTTTCTCAGATTTGTTCCTTCCTGAGGAGGTGTTGATGAGTGACAATCAGCTGAAGAGTTATCTCCCTTCACTCAAAACACTACTGCAAAGACTAAAACCGTACCCTGTGTCAGACCTACTGGATCTCCATCACACTGGATTAGTGCATACTGAACACATCACGACTGGGTACTGAACACCTATACTGTTTACGCACCAGAACAGAGCAGTTTGAATTTTCCTATCATTGTCTATGACAAATATAGTATGTATATGTTTAATACACTTGCAGGGAGTTCTGTCCGTACTCTCCTGTTCTGTCCTGCGAGGCACCAGCGAGCTGCTCAGACCCTCAGTGGGATATCGAGGAGTTCGGGAAAGAGACGTTTCTGCACACAGAGGTGAATGAGTCTTAGGTTTAAGCGATTATTACCTAATGCCTGTCTGACTGACTCGACTACACTGGGTTACATTGCAATAAATAACTTTATTTTCCTATTATTCCAAAGGATCTCATGCTACCGGATTTCATTGAAACTGATGTAGTCCAGAAGCAGGAGGTCACCTCATCTCATCTCATCCAGCTGCGAGAAGCTCTGAACGTGATTCCAGTACTAGAAGAAGAATGCGTTTCCGTGGTAGACGTTCTGAAGAGAGGCGAGCTCATTCAGCACCTGCTACAAACACATCGCTATGAACCTCTTACGCTCTCTCTGAATGCCTTATTTACACATTTGCACATTTTTACACTTTTGCATGTGTATACTGTATATGTGTATTTTAAATATATACAGGACGATATATATATATATATTTAATAAAGATGTATGATTCCTGCAGGCACGGTCACGTCATCCGAGTGGGAGACTTTCACTGCTCCTGTGACTGACACCACTGACTCTGAAAGGACAATCTCTCCACGTATATATATATACTTTATAAATTCCTAATATGTTACACATGGATCATCACACTGCTGATTTCTTTTTTATGTCCTGATCAGCTCCTTTCATAACCTGTGTGGATCTGGAGTTAGACCTGGTTCTGTCTCCTCTTCATCCTCCTCCTCCTCCTTCTCCTGATTGGAAGCTGTCTCTGTCCACTGATCAGTTCTCAGCTGAGACGCTGTCACCTGTCGAGAGAGTGTAACGCACCCTTCATCACCTTCGTCCTAGTGAACATTTTAATAAACTCTTGTGGTTGTGTAGAAGCTTTATACGTTCTGTGATGTGATTTGCAGGTGCCTGCTGTCAGAGAGTGAACGTGAGATCCTGGAGAACGAGGTGTCTGTGGCAGAGAAACATCCTCCGTCTGTGGCTAGACTTCTGATGGCAGGTGAGACACGCCGCAGCTTGGTATATAAATCAGGATGTAACTAAATACGATGGCGTGTTGTTGCAGAGCCATGTGTACCCGCACCTCCGGTGAGACGTCCGTCCCTTCCCGAGCTGATCTCCTCACTGCAGCTCGAGCCGGAATGTGATGGCACGGACACGTCCAGCTGCGCTTCGCTGCTACCGCCGGTGCCGCCTGACTCTGTTCTCACACAAGTCCTGACTGTAGAGACACACACGGCCGTGAAGACGCCCATCCCTGAGGAGGACACGGTAGAGAAGGACACGGTAGAGAAGTTCATGCCGCTCTCTCTCACTCAGATAGATGGTGAGACTGTACAAAAATGTCTAAACAATGTTTTTGATTTGTGTCACATTTATTCGCATTTAGGAAATGAGATGTTTCTCAAACACTTTAATACAAACAAATGGAGCAAAAACAAACACAGGTTTTTTTTGTTGTTGTTTTTTAGAAATGCTGGGAGTCTCTGAAACTGTGGGTAAGTTGTCAGTGTTGTTATTTCATTTAAAAATAGAAGACGGTTTAATTTTTGTTGTATGCAATCTCTTGTTAAACGTCTATAGAGACACTACAAAGAGAAAAAACATTGAAAGGAAGTATCAGAGCTCAATAGTGCCTCTGGTGGTTGTACGTAGCAAGTACAGTTCGAATGATTGATAATGTTGAGCATGTTATGTAAATTAAACAAACGAGCCTGCGTAGTGTCACTTGGACAATAAATAATAAATAATGTTTCTCCATATTCCTGTTGTTATCTTTCTCAGCTTCACCCGTCGTGGAGCGTCGAGCTACTGAGACCGTCGCCGCCACTCCTACAGGACGAACCGTACGCAAGACAAAAACCGTGACGTTCAATCTCCCGGAGGACGATTCTCAGGAACGAAGTACTGATCGCAAACACCGCGCCCGGTCAAAGTCACGCCCGGCGACTCCTTCCACCAGGGATCCTCGTAGTGACACGTTAGAGAACATGGTTAAAAAGTCCATCCTGATGAATTCAGGATCAAAGCCAGAGAACCATCACCATCCAGAATCGAAGGACACTTGTGTTAGTAACAGTCACTTCAGTGTCTCTAAGAGACAGGAGAGCTCTGTGAATTCGGGTCTTCTCAGTCTTTACAAGGTGCTCTCGGTCAACACGAGCCTGCTGAAGTGCGAATCACACACATCCGCTCACACGCTGACGACACGAGACAAGGAGCTGATTAGTCACGATGACACTTCAGGTGGTACAAACTGTGTACAAACCTTCTCCGTGAACTTGACGAGAAACGTCAGACTGCACTACACACACTCTGCTGCTCATAATCATCCAGCAAAAAACACATGCACTAAGTCCACCACTTCTACACTCACCGCTGTTCAGAGGAATAATCCACAAACGCTCCACCCTGAGACCACGCCCGTAGACCCCAGAGACCCCAGTCTGTGCTCCACGCCAAGGAAATATCCAACGAGTCCACAGAGAGAGCCGCGATTAGAGAACCACCACAACACAAATCATCACCATCATCTCTCTACAGGGAGCAGAACAGGTTCTGCAGCGCCATCTACAGGTGACTCAACCCCAGACCGCGCACGTGCGTATTCATTCAAATCCGCGCCTTCAGCACCGCTGCTCTCCAATAAACCGAGTTACACACATGAGGACTCATCCAAAATGGACGCAAAGACATCTTTCAATTATTCAGTGAAACACACACCTGGTAATCTTACAAATCATCCCAGTAATGTCCTTCCTGAAAGTCTGTCGAAAAACCAGACTGTGCTGAAGTCCCTTTCAACACCGCTCTCTCACAGAGGGACAGTGTCACACACTGCAAGTGCCTCAGAAACACCAAAACAGTTCAGTGTGCCCCAGAATACAGGAGTGACCCGGACACTATGCAGACCTGCTCACCCAGGAGAGGGACGGACACCACGTTCAGCTGGAGTGAGTTCAGCAGGTCACGTAACTCTGGAGAGCTTGGACCCCGTGTCCTCCTTCATGATGCTGAGAGGTGTCCTGAGGTTTCCGGTGGAGCAGAGACCTGAAGCAGCACCGCCGCGTGTCACAGGTGAACACACAGACTGGGTCAGTAATGTCAGTACCCAGTCTAATTCAAATAAATAAATAAAAGCGATATTAATTTCCGGATTTACACGTCTTTCCCAGACACAGGTTTGATCAACGTCTGAGTGATGATGTGTTGAACAGACGGCATTGCTCAGGGTTTATTGTTTGGTTGGTAGGACTTTCTCAGGAGCGTACAGAAGATTCAGGTGGAGCGGTGAATCAGCACGACAAGGAGACCACGAAGAGCCGTGAGTTCAGCCGTCCTGCTCCGGACAGATCGGGGTGTGTGACCATACACGTGCCGCCCACAGGTACACACTCGTTACTGCACGACATCAGCAGCACAACAAGTCACAATCAACACCTGGGTGAAATAGGAATGGAGTAAAGTGACACTTTGTGTCTCAGTTTGACTCGCACTGTCTGATTCATAATGTCTGATTCATAATGTCTGATTCGCACCGTCTGATTTGTACCGTCTAATTCATAATGTCTGATTCGTACTGTCTGAGTCGCACTGTCTGAGTCACACTGTTTGATTTGTACTGTCTGATTCGTACTGCCTGATTCATATTGTCTGATTTGCACCGTCTGATTCGTACTGTCTGATTCATACTGACTGTTTGATTCGCACTGTTTGATTCATACTCTCTGATCCGCACTGTCTGATCCATACTGTCTGATCTGGTCCACAGACACGGAGAGAGGTGCGTACTGGGAGCTGCGTGCGCTGGCGCGGCCTGTGATCTGT